>MU700403.1:0-36423 GCA_026770625.1 Nicotiana glauca
AAATTAATGCAATCAAATTTTGGCAATACTTCTAAATTTATCATTTTTCGCAATGTTTTGAAGTTGACGTGACCTGAGCATGAATGCCATAAAGTGTTTGACTCTAAGTAAGTAAAAAAGAAGCATTAACTTATTGATAGGAACTACTATTATATTTAGCTTAAAAAGGCCCTCATTCATGTAACCTTTTCCTATATACATATCATTCTTACTTAGTACAACACTATTACAAGGTCGTTTATCTACACAGATGTATACTGTTTGTTTTTTCAAATATATAAGTTATCTTAATTTAAAAATAATAATTTAATTAGTTATTAAATAAAAAATATATATATCCACAAATAATTACATAAACTTTACATGATGTTTTATAAATTATTTTTTGATAAACCACACACAAAAGCTAGCGGCACGATGATGACCTGCATTGTGGTTGGTTGTGATGATTGTTCGGTGTTGCTCGACTTTTATTGGTAGTTGGTGGTGATGGTCGAGAGTATAATAAAATATTTTAACAAGAATATTTATGTCTCAATACTTTATACAAAATCTAAATTTCATGATTAATCAAACTTATAAAAAGCTAATAAACGATTGCAACAGAAAATATTCAATGAACTTAATTTGTTAACATGATTAAGACCACCATTCCATGAAAAAGAATGAGCCCTAACATTAAGAGAAACACTGAATTACTAACGTTTTCTCTTATATGTCAATAGTTTTTCTTCTCATTTTTACTCCTAACTTTCATATTCTCTTCTTCGTGATCTGCCAATATACGGTAAAATTGTGCTACTAGTCATTTCTTACAGGAGCTTTAGATTTTGTTCAATTAATGCGATATCAATGATTGAACGGCGTATGCATGATTTTTTATAAGCGGTATCATAATTTGAAAAAATGAACAAATAAATAACTTATAGTAGCAGTTTCATTTTTTATATTTATCCCCAATATCTTTAATTTTCTTATACATATCTGCTAAAAAATTTCAACAAAGTAGTATCCCGTGACACTGCATTGGACAAAGTGTATACGCCCAGTGATAATAATAGTAATAAAACATAAAATATTAATATAATAAATAATAGTAATAAGAAAATTTGTAAGTAATAATATTATTTATAATAATAATTGTATTAGATAAATTATTATAAATGGCATGAGAAAGAGAAAATAAAAGAAGAAGAAGAAAACTTATATATGGGCGGAAGTTTCCAAGATCGTAATTAGATTTCAGGCGTTAATTACCTGAGGCTCCCGTGCAACTGATCTTTGTGGTTGATGGAGCATGAGTTTAGGCTGGAAAGCTTGTTGATTATTTTGACGAAATTCCTTCACCTTCTCATGGATGCCTTTAATATCCTCTACAAGATTCCAAACTTTGTTAACATGGCATAAATCAAAAGACCTTTTCACTACATTTTTCTCTTGATGCAGCTTCGCCTGAACCAGGAATTGACAATGAAATCCTCAGCTCTATGCACTGCACTGTAATTCTGATGTCACTGACCAATTGTTTCCACAGACTGCGTGCTATCACTGTGGTATTTTGCAGCATCTTCTAGGAAGGCGTTTAGCCGCCGAACTTCTTCCAGCAGAAGTTTGAAATCGTCATCCACGCCTTTAATCAGTTCCACGTTTTCATTCACTAGCTGCAATAGGTTCTCCACCAGAAAATTCACCACTGCATCTTGCATCTGCCATATTCTTTCTTTCTTACAATTAATACTCTCTCCGTTTCGGTTTACGTGAACTTATTTTCTTTTTGGTCCGTTTCAAAGAGAATGAACCCTTTTCTTAATTTGATAATAATTCAGGTTAAACGTACAACTCTATGAGAAACTTTTATAACCACACAAATACTCTGGACCCATTTTGACTTGTTTAGGACCACAAATTCCAAAAATCTTCACTTCTTAAACTTCGTGCCCAGTCAAATATTTTCACATAAATTGAAACGGAAGTTGTGTATAAAGAAGGTACATATGGATATATAATTTGCACGACAGTGTTTATATCTGGAATTTTTTCTCTCTGGTTGACTTCTTTGCTTAATTATCTTTTTAAGAAAAGGAAATTAGATCACCACGACAATTTAATAAACCAAGTCTTTGTCTGTACTTATTTCTTTAAGCACCGCCAACATTTTAGTAATTCTAGTCACAGCCGGTTGCCTATAAAAGTTCTCAAATGATTCCCAGATTAAATTACGAGGATGTTTAGTTAGCTTTTCGAGTTTGGAGATATATTTTGATGAAAAATAATTTTTGAAAGTTAAAGTTGTGTTTGAATATATATTTTATTTAAAAAAAACTTGAACTTTTTTGTGAGTAGAAAAAAAAAAATTTACCCAAAAACTACTGAATTTGAGAACTTGAAAAAAAAATTCAAAAAAATATGAACAATCAATGTTTTCTAATTTGTTCGAGGATGTTTAGTCTGCGGTGGAAAATTTTATTTTGTGTCTCATACAACTGACACTAGTTGTATGAGGCAACTTTTTTGTTTTACAATTTTGTGGATCCAAATTTCTGTGAACCCAGAAGTGTAAGATTGGGGTCCACAAATTTATGAGACAAAAAGCAGCCTCATACAACTAATGTAAGTTGTATGAGACACAAAATAAAACTTCTCGTCTGCGGTCTTCCCAGATTAACTTTGTTTTCAGAAAGATAAAGAAAAGAAAGGTCATTTAAAGGAAGGCAAAATGGTCTTGGAGCCGGTTAAATTTGTATTGATTTTTGAAGCCGGTAAACAAGTTTACGGGTTTCCATTTAGACACTTATACTCCACAAAATAGTTATTACTAATAAACATTTCTGATTGAGCGTGTACCGCAGTCGTCATGATGTGGATAACATGCCATATGGTTAGCTTGATGTTGTTGTTTTTTTTTTCCGGAAACAAAGCATGCATTAATCAAACCCAACAATTAATGGTATAAAACCAGATGAAGCTTCGGTGACAATCCAAACAGGAAAGTTGTCAAACCAAGAGACTTCACTAAGTAGTGCGAAAGAAAATTTGGCTACCCTATGACTACAAGTATTGAACCTTCTACCTAGATAGTTAAACGATACATTACTCAGATGTTGCTGAAATGCCCAAATATCTTCGCAAAGAGTATTAACCTTCCATGAAGGACCCCTGCTTCCATTAAGCATTTGAACTATTGTTAAGGAATCAGACAAATTCCAGTCATACTTCACCGCCAGTTGAATTGCTTTTCTTATTGCCCACGCTTCAGCTGTTATGGCTTTTCCAACTAAAGGAATTGGACTACCATAGGCATAAAGCACGTCGCCATTAGCCTTTAAGGCTACCATTCCAATACTCGTTTTGCAAGTCTTTGGATTCAGACTTGCATCTACATAAAGCAACACTTTTTCTAAAGGAAGAGTTAGTAATAGTGGATTAGTAAAAGCATCGTTCATAGTGTTAATATGTTCCTTTGCAACTGTAAATTCATTAAACTCAAATAATGCTTTAGATAAAATCTCATTTTTATTCCATATCACCGAATTAAAAATATACTCATTCCTAGCCTTCCAAATCATCCATAAAGTAGATACTGCTAGTTGCAATAAGGTATTAGTTTTCGAAAATCTTTTAGTGTCTTAACACTAATTTATACTACCATGTAGCAAAATCAGAGATCATATGGAAATTTGGCCAATGAATCGGACTCATTTTCCACACATGAATTGATCTAGGACATTTAAAGAACATGTGCTCTAAAGTTTCAGGTTCCATTCCACAAATAGGATAGATGTCATCCATAGAGTGAATTCTTTTTTTAATAATATTCTTAACAGACAATGTAATTAAGACACACTTCCTTAAGAAATGTTTGAGCTTGTTTTTAATATTTAAGGACCACAAATGGTTCCAAAAGGATTTCGAGAACACATGAGAACTACTTTCCGCATGATTAGCCGAACTTCTATATGAGGATCAATTTCGCCAAATGATACCCAGACTTGACTTCTTATTTACCAGAATTAGTAAAATGCCAAATCAGTTGTTCATTTCCCCTACAGAAGAAACTAGAATAGTTAAAATAGATTCGACATCATCTTCACTAAATAACATATTCAAAATCTGCATATTCCATGTGTTAGTACTATCATCAATCAGTTATGATACTTTCATATTTATCGCAGTACCACTCATCATTCCTAAGGGGTAAAAAGAGCTATCTCGTGGCAGCTATGGATCTCTCCATAATCTTACAGATTTACCATTTGAAATATTCCATCTACCACCTCTACTTAATAGATCTCGCCCCCATAAAATACTTTTTCATACCCAAGATGTGTATTTATTGGCTGGTGCATGTAAGAAAGATTCCTTAGGAAAATATTTATCTTTAAGGACTTGAGAAACTAACAAATATGGTTCAGTCAGAATTCGTCATACTACTTTGGCTAAAAGAGCCATGTTAAAAAGCCTTTAGATACCAAAAGCCTAGCCCTCTCTAAATTTGGGTTCACATAGTTTTTCCCACCTTTCAAAATGCATCTTTCTTTTATCATCATTCGTACCCCACTAAAAGTTTAAAAATAAACTAGTGATTTCGTTACATAGCCCATCAGGTATATGAAAACAAGACATAGCATATGAGGGGATAGCAGTTAAAACAAACTTTAATAAAACCTCCTTCCCTGCTTGACTTAAAAACTTTCCTTTCCAACCCTTATTTTAGATAAAATTCTATCCTTTATGAAAGCTAACATTTCTTTTTTAGACCTTCCCACAATAGCAGACAATCCTAAATACATTACCTTTTCACACATTCGTATATTATTCAAAGAAGAGAATATTATAACTTTTTTCTCCTCCATAGTATTCTTGCTAAAAAAGATTACAGATTTGTCAAAATTAATAATTTGTCCTGAGCATCTTGCATATATGTCCAAAATTTTATTAATCGTAACAACACTATTTATGTCAGCTCTACAAAATATAAATGAGTCGTCTGCAAAAAATAAACGGGAAACAGAAGGACTACTTCTCCCTAATTTGAACCCTTTTAACTTTCCTTGTTGTTCAGCCTAGTGTAATAGAGCAAATAATCCTTCAGCACATATTAGGAATAAGTAGGGTTATAGAGGATCACCCTGCCTTAATCCTCTAGATGACTATACACAACCCTTAACCTCTCCATTAAAGTTAAATAAAAACCTCTCCACTAAAGAAGCAGTCATAACACAAGTCATAACCCAATTTATAAAAATTTGGTGAAAACCCATTTGTAACATCATGTGCTGGATAGAAGGCAACTCCACACGATCATATGCTTTAGACATATCTAACTTTAAAGCCATTAGCTTATCTTTTCCTTTTCGTTTGTTTTTCAGCACCCCCATAAATTCATGTGCTAACACAACATTATCCACAATTTGTCTTTTCCCAACAAAGGCAGCTTGATTCATAGAGATAAGTAAAAGCATAAACGGTTTCATACGTTTCACCAGAACTTTTGTAATGATCTTATATATGTAGAGCATAAGCTAATAGGTCTAAAGTGATTTACGGTAGTAGGTATTTTTATTTTTGGTACCAATGTTATCAAAGTTTGATTCCAAACAGGTAAAAGTTGACCTGTCTCAAAACAATACCTTACTGACAAACAGACATCATGAGAAATTAACAGCTAAAACTGCTGGAAAAATAGTGAAGTCATTCCATCAACACCAGGGGACTTATTAGGATGCATAGAAAAAACAGCTCTTTTATTTCCTCATTAGTTACTTCACTAATCAGGCCCAAATTCAGGTTTTTGTCAATTGAAATTGGAATAGACTGAAGAACATGAGGTAAAGAGGAAGGATGAGATGTAGTACATAGTTACCTATAGAAATCCTCAATTTCCTTTACCATATCGTTTTTTTCACAAATTCACTCTCCTGATCCATTTTCAATTCCTTTAATTAGATTCCTCCTTCTTTGTTGAAGAGTAGACATACGAAAAAAAGAAGTATTTTTATCTCCTTCATTTAACTATTGAACTCTAGACTTTTGCTTCCAATAAATTTCTTCCTCCTTATAGGCTTTACCTAACTCATTTTTCAACTTTGATATGACAGATAGATCAGGTCCTTTTGAATTCATTTGTGAAAACTTAAGAAGATTTTTCAGTTGCTTAATCTTTTTCATAGAGTTCGTTGCACCCTTCTTTCTCCATAAGATTAAAGAATTTCGATAAGTTTTTATCTTTGCACACACTTTAGATTGACAATCCCCAGAAGGATTAGTAACCCAAGATTGTTTAATTAATTTATGGGCTTCAGAGTTTTCAACCCATCTTTTATCAAAATAAAATCTTTTTTTCCAGCGATCATTTAAGCCATTGGTGGAACAAAGGATTAATTCGTGATCTGAAGTATCATTTTGAATATGAAGCATCGTAGCCTGATCATATTTTAATCTCTAATCAGGAGATACCAAAACTCTGTCTAAACGTTCTTGAATAATTCCCTCGTTAATTCGGTAAGAAGACCAAGTCCAAGGTTTCCCTCTATAACCGAGGTCTACCGTTCCTAATATATAAATAAAGTTATTAAAATATTTAAAAGTCCAAGAAGCCCACGTAGATCCCCCAGATTTTTTAGAGTTGTCAATAATATCATTAAAATCCCCTAGCAACATCCAATGGTTGCCTCAAGAAATTGATCTAGTAATAAGTTCAGCCCATTATTTCTTTCTAGTTTCTCTATCTGTGCTAGCATATACAAAAATACAACAAAAACTAATATTCTTTTCATTATCATAAATGGAGAACTCAATAAAATAGGATGAAGAGTAAATGTTACTTATCTGAGTGTCTTCATGCCAGAGTAAAGCGAGTCCACCAGAGAGTCTAACAGGGTCCACAATAAAGGAATTTTGCATCCCACCTTTTGTCGTAGCCACTGAAGTCGTGATTGTTGGTTCTTCGTCTCAAAGAGAAGAATACAATCCGGTGAGTAGAGATACATTTCTCCTTCAAACAGGGAATTGTCAAGGATCCCCCCCCCCCAACCCTCGACAATTCCACGCCAGCAGCTTTATTTCATCAAGGGAGACCATTCCAGGCTGGCCTCCCGCACCACCTCTTTCTTTTGATGTTTTGCAATAGTCATTGGTGTAACTATCTCCTTATATTTTCGTTTTACAACTATTAATCCAAACTCTTCCCTAATCGGAATATCAATTAGCATATTAGGCTCTTCTAAATTGACTGCTTCATACCCAGAAACAACATTAGTCACCTTTACTCCATTAGCCGCATCATCAGTAGCTTTGTATTTATTTTGTAACATCGTCATCTCAATACCATCCTGCTCTTTGTTTTCTTTCCCAAACTTATGTATATAAACATTCGCAACTAACCCTTTACCTGGGATAATCGCAGCTTTATGACTGTTTCCTATAATATCTCCTTGTCTTTTAAACAGTGATTGTGAATATGAATAGACTGGAATTTGAGTTTTGTGCAAAGTATTCGTATGGAGTTGGCCAGTATCTTTATTTTGTGAATCATCAAGGGGCAGACTGTTATGAGAGATTGGGATTATTTCTTCCTCCAGAGAGTGTACCCGGGGCACGTCCTCTTTGTCCTTTAAATTATCATCGTTCTTTGCTTGCAAATCCAAAACTTCCTTCCCCTGTATTCCATTACCCTCCACCTGGACATTGTCTTTCTCTATACTTTCCTGCATATCCATCGAGTCTCCGTCGCCTTCCAGATGTTGCAAATCTTCCCTGGTTCCTGTAGCTCTTTTCTCTTTTACTAATTGATAGTTACGATAGCTCATCATGGTATTCCCCACGCTATCATTATTAAACTTTTGACGCTTCTGACTTTCCGAGAAAGATGCATTGTTCTCTGCTCGTAGCCATGTCTCGAACTGGTCGCTGCTAAGATTTTCTGATCGTACATCTTGTTCCCTCAATATACAGGTTTTGTCATTATGTCCGAGCACCCCACAGTAGTAACAAACATAAGGTAAATTTTCATATCTCAATTCAACCTATATAGTTTCAGAGCCTAGCTTGATCCATTTCCCCCTAAGCAGTGCAACAACAACAACAACAACAATCCAGTATAATCTCACTTAGTAGGGTCTGGGGAGGGTAGTGTGTACACAGATCTTACCCCTACCCTAGGGTAGAGAGGCTGTTTCCAAATAGATTATCCAATTAGTGGAATAATTAATTATTTTTCATAAAGTAGTGACACCTGCTGCGCAATATAAAACTGGTACGTAAAACTTGCACACATAAAAGTTTGATTATAAACCTTGAAAGTCAGAAATAAAATTTGCATTATCAGTCCACTTTAATACTCGCTCCGTTTTAATTTATATGAACCCATTTGATTGGGCATAGAGTTTAAGAAAAGAGAGAAGACTTTTAAACTTGTGATGTAAAATGAGACACATATATTTTGTGTGGCTATAAATCATTGTATAAAGGTAAATTATTTCCAAATAAGGAAAAGAGTCATTCTTTTTGGCACGGACCAGAAAGGAAATAGGTTCACATAAATTGAAACGGAGGGAGTATATTATAATAGATTATAGCCTTATTTTTCAAACTATTTGTCATATTTAATATGATTAGTCTTAGTGTACACTCTTTGCGCGTGTACCCTATTTCAATAAGTAAAAATTTATTTAAATTAATCTTTGTATTATAAAATGAAAGTATAAGTTCTTAAAAATGATGAACGTTGATCGCGTATAGTTAACTCTATAATAATAAAAATTGTCCAACATAAGTACTCAATTATCAGTCAATAATTCAACCAAAATTTTATTTCAATGACTGGAATTAGAATTGAAAGTGTGTATTTGATTCTGAAGTGTCACTATTCAAATCAGATTAGTATTTCAATAGTATTACCTGATACCAGATTTTAAATATTTAACTATAGTTTTATTCGATAAGAATTCTTTTTCAAATAGTAAGCAATCCATTAGGTAAAAAGTTATCCACGAATGACATGTTCCTGAAAAAAAAAACAAATGAAAATATATACGTTGTAAATCTCAAATAATTAAGAATCATTATATACCGTAAACAAATTTTAAATCTAAAATGCAAAGTCATAATTGTAGTCAAGAAACCAACTTATATTCAGCTAAATTTAACCTCAATAAGAAATAATGTAGAAATTATTTTCAACGGGTTAGCAAAGAAAAAATCACTATTTTTTTCGTCTTGGAAAAAACTTTCTTTTCTTGTCCAATTATATAACCACGTGTTTATTTTGGATGCATCCAAAATTCCAAATGTTATCTTTTCATGTAGTAAACATCAATACTTAAAATTAAATTACTTGCAGTTGGGTTCTAAATCTATCAAACATCCACATTATTAATTTGCTTATACTTTATTTAAACATAGAAAATATTCCTAAGATAACCTGCATATCAATAGTATATTTTGTGTAATGTCAATTAAAATATAAACATAATCATTATCAAATGAAAAAGTAATTTCTTTCTCCTCCTAGAAGAAGAAAGGAGAGGAGCATTCAAAGATTGTGATTTCAAGTTAACAAATATGACTGTCTTTTTCTAATTTAGATAGCTAGAAGAGACAATTTTTTCTCATGCAGGAAAAAAGGACTCCTAAATAATTTTAAAAAAAACTGTAAGTGGGCGAAAAATTTACATGTAAAAAGTTAAAAAAAAAAAAAAAAAAAGGAATGCGTAAGCAATTTAACCTATGAGAAAAAAAAGGACTTCAAAACCTAAAAGGAAAGCAATCATAAATATTAGGGAAGTAATTAATTATCTATTCCTAAATATAATAATAATAATAATAATTAAATATTTATTCCTAAATATTAGAAATTATTAAATGACTATTCTGTCTAATATGAAATCAAATGTTAAAGAACAAAAAAGACGAGCGATATTTTGCTAATATCCTTAGGATCATTTGAATTTTGATGGCAGAGAACTAATTACCCCAAAGGCGGATCCAGAATTTTCAAAAGATATGTGCATTATTGTTAAAAAGTCGATCAAAAATAAATATTTAGTTTAACTTTACTCTCTTATCTTACCGTGAACTCACTACAAATAATAGTAAGATAATATACGAATGAAAAAGAAAAAGAAAACCTAAACACTTCTTCAGTTCTTCCAACCCCTCCGTCCCCTCTGCTCCCCGTTACTTTTGTTTTCTTATCCCGACATTTTTCACCTCCCAAAACCCATATTCTCTCTCCATTTCCCCTCTTTATTTCTTTTATTTATTGAAATGAATTTAGGGCTTTTTCTTATCCTATTGAGTATACGGATTTAGAGAGTGAGGAAAAAAAAAATATAGAGGATGAACCACAACTTTATTTGAAGCAAATCACTGGAGAACTTGCCGGAGAAAAAGAATCTGACTTTGCCTTCTAAAATTGGAATTGGGTCAAACCGGTAGTAAAACATTTGATTTTCCTATTTATTGGGTCTGATTCTTCGAATCGAATCAATTTAGGCTCCAACCATTTGAAGTGAAATATGTCTCTCCGGTAAAGTGATGGTTTCTTTGTGAAGCGGGGGGATAGGAAATGGGTTTCTGTTGTCGGACAGATAGAGTTTGATTTGATCTGGATTTTGGAAGTCTCTCTTAGAAATGCTTTTAAGAAAAATAATGAAAGGAAAATAAAGTTAATATTTGAAAGAAAAAGGTGTCACTAGAGAAACTTTTTTTGGTGGTTAGTGCGGTAGAATGCTATCACTGATGGTAGAACTGGTCTTCTTGATCTATGAAGAAGACAGAGAAAGAAAAAATAAAAAGAGAATTTTGAGTTTGTTTGGCTAAGCTTACAAAGTGGCTTATAAGCACTTTTTGGCTTATCTACCCGTTTGATAAAATTAAAAGTACTTATAAGTTAGTGCTTATAAGCCAAAAATAAGCCAAAAGCCATAAGTTGATCTCCCCAACTTATCAAATTTTAGCTTATAAGCACTTTAGCTTTGACCAAAATATTTACTATTTTATCCCTAAAATATTTCTTTTTAAACAAAACTCTTTGTATACCTAATTTTTTAGCTGCTTATTATTAATTTCAGCACTTTTATCCAAACACGTAACTGTTTATTTTTTAAATCAGTTTCAGCAGTTAAAAGTGTTTTTCAGCACATATGCTTATCAGCTACTCTAAATCAGCTAAGCCAAACGGGCTCTTTATAAATTGAAAAAGTTAGGACCCACAAATTACATGTTCTGTGGGGTTTTCTTCCTTGCCCAACTTTCAAAATCTACACAAAAACACTTCAATTTCAACTCCTAATCGTACTCTCAAACAGATTTCAACAATAAACCACTCAAAATCGCTGCTTTCATCCCCTCTGTTCCTTAATTTTGACAAACTCCGTTCTCTCAGTTAGTGTGATTGGGGCGAAAGAAAGAGGAATTTCATCAGTCAAACACTGATAACATCATTCAATGTTTCTCTAGCTGGTCTGCCAAGTCTTACAGCTAGCTTTAGAGACATAGCTGGTCTGTTCCTCAATTTCCTCTCTTTCTATCACTAGATTTGAGAGCAGAAGTAAAATCAGAAAGTTTATATCATCCTCGAAATCAGAAATGTGGTGCAAAGATGGCAGAAGAAATTACACAACACCTTCGTAAATTTGTTGTAACGGAGGAAGAAGAGGAGGTTGTGGCAATAGAGGTTCCAGATATTCAAGCAAGCATGAAAGAATGTGAAGTAAGTCTTCTTGGTAAGGTAATCCCTAACAAAAAGGTAAATTTTCATGGAACTAGGAATGTTATGACTCTCGCTTGGGGTAACCCTAGAGGATTACAAATTAAAGAAATAGGATGGAATTTTTTCCAATTCATATTTCAAGACGCCGTCAGTTTAGAAAAAGTTAAACTTGGTACACCATGGTTATATGATAGATACCTTCTCAACATCTATCCTTGGAAACCAAGAGTGGAAAGTGACTCTCCAATTTTTATCGAGAGTAATATGTGGGTTCAAGTTTGGAATATTCCTTTATACTGAATGTCAAAGGATGTTGGACGTAAAATAGGGCATGTGTTAGGCGGTATCCTAAATATTCTCCTGCCTGAAAATGGGAGTAAAGAGGATCAGTATATGAGGCTTAAAGTCAAGATTAATATTAATAAGCCACTGATTATGACTTGAGACCTAAAATAATGGAGAAGAGCGGACTAGACCTCCGCATCGTACTGATTATGACGTTAGGTTCGTGACGTAAGCCAATAATAGTAACACAGTCATAATGAGCAAGCTAGTTTTCACTGGTTATTATTGGTCGGGTAATGAATAACAATAACAACAAAAGATAAACTGTGCGTAGACGTTACCTCTGCTTTAATTATGATAATAGAGAGGTTATTTTCAAAATATATTCGGCTTAAAAATAGTGATATGAAGGAATAAACACACAATAGCAACAACAAGAAATGGTCAGGTAATGAGTATGGGGATTGTTAAACAAATTGCGAGCCAGATATCACAAATCCGAAATTTCAACCCTCGGGACCATAACGGTGCCTAACAATTCATTTGCTAGGGAAGCCAACATTAGATGTAGTTATTAACCAATTTTTAATAATTCGAATCAAATGTAAACATGTAAGCTAAATAAACTAAAATAAAGTAGATAAATCTGATACACGGCGATATCCAAATACAACTCTCAGAACTGATGTCACAAGTTCACCAACGACTAGAGTACTACAAATAAAAGTCTAAATGAAGGCATAATGGTCTGAATCGGAATAAACAAGTAGAGTAATATAGAAGGGGACTTCAGGGCTGCGAATATTGTGTAGCTATACCTCAAGTCTCCATCGGGCACTAGATCCAAGCAATCTACTGACCGCCACTAGGACCGACTCTAAAAATCTACACAAGAAGTGCAGAGTATAGTATGAATACAACTGATCCATGTACTATGTATATGTCAAGCCTAACTTCGACGAAGTATTGACGAGGCTAAGGTGGATCACATACAATAACTTGTACGCAGTGTAATAATTATAATAGGAAAGGTAAAGCAGTTAACTTATGAAAAAGAACTCAATTCTTATAATTAGAGAACCCGAAATAACTGATCTCATAATTTCATGTGGCAACACTGAAAATCAATAAAATAATAACAATGAATACAACACACACAATCTATTGCGGCACGCAGCCCAATCCCACCTTACACACACAATCCTCCCTTATTTTACCATATCAATATCAAGAATCACATATAAAATTCGTTGCGACATGCAACCCGATCTCACCATGTAATCATAATCAATATCATAATCCTCCATTTTCATCATGTCATAATTTATAAATATCACTTATTACGTACACAACCATTGCGGCCGCAACCCGATCCCACCATATCTATATTAAAATCCTTCCTTATTGTACCATATCATAACCGTTTCGATGTGCAACCCGATCCATAAATAAATTCAATAAATGTAATCAATCTAACAACTCAATTCACAAGAATCTCTATGATTATAGAATATGAAAGCAAAACAATAAAAGAACCATGTACAAATCAAAAGAATGCTACAATTAATATAAAAGCAACACGATAAGCCAAATATATGACAATTATGGTGTACAAGTAAGGTAATTAAGAAAAGTAACAATTAATTACGGAGTTATAGAAGAAACGAACATTCCAATACAAGAACAGTTAATGACAAGTAACAAGTTACGACATAGAAAGTAATGAAAGCATGTAACAATTTAGTCATGGAACAAGATAATTCATGAAATACCAGAAAGCATGGAAACAATTATTTTGACGGCGTATATACACTCGTCACATTTCATATACGTTGTTACACATGTAATTCACATAACATAAAGTTCAAGAGTTCTTAATTCCCTCAGATCAAGGTTAGACCTAATACTTACCCCACTCTGCAATCAAATCAACGCTCAACCGGGAACTTTTCTCTAAAATCCGCCTCCAAACCAATCGAATCTAACCAAATTTGACTTAATATTATCAAACAATGCTAATGAAATAAATTACAATAGATAAAGAAAAGACCGTTACACTTTTTTCAAAAAGTCAATAAAAGTCAATCCCGGGCTTGCTTGGTCAAAATTTGAGATTCGGACCAAAATTCAAATACACATTCATCCCCGAGCCTGATTATGTGATTAATTTCAAAATCTGACCTCAATTTAAGGTCTAAATCTCAATTTTACAGAACCTCCAAATCTACCCAAATCCCTAATTTTCTAACATGAAAGAGCATAGATTAAGGTAAGAAATCAATGAATGTTGATGGAAATGGAAGAAAACGAGTTAAAATATACTAACATATGAAGTGGGGATAAAATTCTTCTTCAAAATCGCCTATAGGTCGAGCTCAAATGTGAGGATGGTAAAAGATAAAGAAAATACCGTTTGGAACATTTAAGTCATTAGGTGCCAGGCTTTCTTCGAGTTCACGAAGGATCTGACACGATCGCGAACTGCATCGGTCCAAGTGGCGTTCGCAAGAAACGCTATGCGTTCGCGATGGACTGTCCCCCTTGGCCTTCGTATTCACAATCCTGGGCTCGCATTAGCATAGAGTTACTGGCCAACTCCCCCCAAAATCCCTTAAACCTTCGCATTCGCAAAGGTAAGCCCTCCAATTCTTCGCTTTCGCGACTGGTTCCCCGAACATCATACAAACTTGCTCGTGCGATCAAAATACCAAAATAACACCTAGAACTACGAATCAGACATCAAAATGAATGATATTTACAAAGAAACTCAAGAACATGTAAATTTACAAACGGACGTCCGTGTCACGTCAAATCAACTCCGTTTTGCACCAAATTTTCCAGACAAGTTATAAATGGTAAAATGAACCTATACCAAGTTTCGTAACCGAAATAGAAACCTGGTAGAAACAAAGTCTACCTACGATCAAACTTAGGAATTCTTTAAAACTTTAAATAGCTAATTTTCAACAAATCGTGTAAATTCAAGTTATGGACTTCTGATTTCAATTCCGGACATACACCCAAGTCCAAATCATGATACAGACCCACCGGGACCATCAAAACACTGATTTGGATCAGTTTACACAAAATATTGACCGTAGTCAATTCAAATTATTTTTAAGGCTAAGTTTTCACATTTTCTTCAATTTTTCACATAAAACTTTTTCGAAAAAAGACACGAACTGAGCATGTAAATTGAGAAAGGTTAAACGGAGCTATTCGAGGTCTTGAAACACAGAAATGAAGGTTACACTAAAAATGACCTATTGGGTCATCACATTCTCCACATCTAAAACAAACATCCTTCCTCGAACGGGCATAGAAAGGTACCTGGATTGGTGAAAAGGTGTAGATATCTACTCTGCATGTCCAACTCGGGCTCCCAGGTGGCTACCTCGATTAGTTGACCCCTCACTGCACTTGAACTGAAGGATAACTCTTAGACCTCAACTTCCGGACTTGTCGGGTTAGAATGACCACCGGCTCCTCCTCATAAGTCAAATCCTTGTCCAATTGTACTGAGCTGAAATCTAACACATGGGATGGATCATTGTGATACTATCGACGTATGAACACATGGAACACCAGATTGACTGCTGATAAACTAGGTGGCAATGCAAGCCTGTAGGCCACCTCACCCGCTCTCTCAAGAATCTTAAAAGGTTCGATATACCTAGGGCTCAACTTGCCCTTCTTTTTGAACCTTATCACACCCTTCATGGGTGAAACCCAAAGCAATGCCCTCTCTCCAACCATGAACGCAATATCACGAACTCTACGATCGACATAACTCTTTTGCCTAGACTGAGCTGTGTGAAGTCAATCCTGAATCATCTTGACCTTTTCCAAGGCATTCTAAACCAAATCGGTACCCAACAACCGAGCCTCACCCGGTTCAAACCAACTAATTGCCTAACGATACCACCTCCCGCATAATGCCTCATAGGGAGCCATATGAATACTCGACTGGTAGCTATTGGTGTAGGCAAACTCTGCCAAGTGGCAAGAATTGATCCCAAGAACCTCTGAAATCCATAACGCAAGCGCGAAGCATATTCTCTAATATCTGAATGGTGCGCTCAGACTGTCTGTCTGTCTGAGGGTAAATTGATATGCCTAACTTGCTTTGTACGGCCCTCCAGAAGCATAAGGTGAACTGCGTACCGTGATAAAAAATGATAAAAACAGGCACACCGTGAAGACGGACGATCTCATAGATGTAGATCTTAGCTAACCGCTCTAAATAATAGGTAACTTCCACAGGAATGAAATGTGCTAACTTGATGTTCATGTCCAATCACGTCGAACTTCTTATGAGTTCGTGGGAGTCCAAAAACAACATCCATGGTAATACGCTCCCACTTTCACTTAGGAATCTCTAATCTCTGAAGCAAACCATCAAGCCTATGATGCTCATACTTTACTTGCTGACAATTTAGACATCGAGCCACATATGTAATGATATCCTTCTTCATTCTTTTCCACTAATAATGCTGCTGCAAGTCCTGATACATATTGGTGGCACCCGGATGAATGGAATATCAGGAACTGTAGGCCTCTTCAAGGATCAACTCACGAAGCCAATCCACATTGGGCACACAAATCCGACCTTGCATCCCCAAAACCCCATCAACTCCAATAGTAACCTGCTTGGCACCAGTGTGCCGCATCATGTCCTTAAAGACAAGCAAATGGGAGTCATGTCATACTGACGCTCTCTGATGCTCTCATACAAAGAAAACTAAGAGACCGTGCAAACTAGAACACGACTGGGCTCCGAAACATCTAACCGCATGAACAGATTGGCCAAAGCCTGAACATTTGATGCTAGCGGCCTCTCACCAGCTGGAATATACACAAGGCTACCCATAATCACCGCCTTTCTACTTATGGCATCGGCTACTATATTGGTCTTCCCAAGATGATACAAAATGGTGATATCGTAGTCTTTCAACAGCTCCAACCACCTCCTCTATCTCAAGTTGAGATCCTTTTTCTTGAACAAATACTGTAGACTCCGATGATCCGTGGATACCTCACACAACAAGCCGTACAGATAGTGCCTCCAAATCTTTAGCGCATGAACAATGGCTGTCAACTCTAAATCATAAATAGGGTAATTCTTCTCATGGACCTTCAACCGCCGCGACAAGTAGGCAATCACCCTACCATTATGCATCAATATTGCACCGAGCCCAATACGAGATGTATCACAATACACCATATAGGATCCTGAACCTATGGGCAACACCAACACTGGCGCCGTAGTCAAAACAGTCTTGAACTTCTGAAAGCTTAACTCACACTCATCTGGCCACCTGAATGGAGCACCCTTTTGGGTCAATCTAGTCAATGGTGCTTCTATGAATGAAAATCCTTCCACACACCGGCGATAATAACCCGCCAAACCCAAAAAACTCCGAATCTCTATAGCTGAAGTAGGTCTAGGGTAGTTCTAAACTGCCTCAATCTTCTTAGGATCCATTTTTATGCCCTCTATTGATAAAACATGCCCCAAAAAGGTGACTGAGTCTAACCAAAACTCACACTTTGAAAACTTAGCATATAAATGACTATCATTCAGACTGAAGTATAATCCGAAAATGCTGCTCATGTCATCTCGACTGCGGGAGTAGATCAAGATATCATCAAAGAATACGATCACAAATGAATCAAAATAGGGATTGAATACCCGGTTTATCAAATCCATAAATCCTACTGGGGCATTTGTCAACCCAATGACATCACTAGGAACTCATAATGCCCATACCGAGTCCAAAAAGTCATCTTAGGGATATCGATGCCCTAATCTTCAATTGATGGTAGCCAGACCTTAAATCAATCTTTGAAAACACCTTGGCACCCAGAAGCTGATCAAATAAATCATCAATTCTTGGCTTATTCTTGATAGTGACTTTGTTAACTGCCAATATACACATCTTCATCGACCCATATTTCTTCTTCACGAACAACATGGGCGCACCCCAGATGCTAGGTCTAATGAATCCCTTATAAAGAAAATCTTGCAACTGCTATTTTAATTCCTTCAATGCCAGCGGGTCCATATGGTATGGTAGGGTGGAAATGAGCTGAGTGCCCGGAGCCAAATCAATATAAAAGTCAATATCTCTGTCAGGTGGCATCCCCTCTATAGGAAACACCTCTAGAAACTCACGCACAATATGTACTAAATCCATGGAAGCAACCTTCGCTCTCGAATCACGAACATAAGCCAAATAAGCTAGACATTCATTCTTGTCTGTACATTGAGCCTTGACATAAGAAATAACCCTACTGGTAGAATGGTAGGAGTCCCTCTCCACTCTAATTGATGGAACCCCAACATGGCTAAGGTCATCGTCTTGGCGTGACAATTCTATATAGCATGATAATGTGACAACCAATCCATGCCCGGAATAACATCAAAGTCTATCATATAAAGAAGTAGGAGATCTACACCAGTCTCAAGACTCCCAATAGTAATTACACACGAGCGATATACACAATTTCCAATAATAGAATCTCCCACAGGTGTGAACACATACACAGGAGCACTCAAAGAATCATGAGGCACAACAAAATATGAAGCAAAATAGGACGATATGCAGGAATAAGAAAAGCCTGGATCAAATAAAATCGAAACATCTCTATAGCAAACTGAAACAATACCTGTAATGACGGTGTCAGATGACTCGGCCTCAGGTCTAGCTGAGAATGCATAAAATTGGGGGTTGGCCCCACCACTTTGACCTACGTCTCTAGGACTACCTCTAGCTGACTGGCCTCCACCTCTAATGGCCTGACCTTCACCTCTAATGGCTTGACCTCCACCTCTGGCTGCCTAACCCCTGCCTCTAGCTGGCTGAGTAGGCAGTGGAGCAACGAGTGCTGGGACCATGGCACAAGAACTCTACTGTGGCATGCCTCTCAATGATCTCGAACAGAACCTCCTGATGTGACAAATACCTCTACACTCGAAACACCTATCTTGTTGTTGTGGCTGCTGAAGCTGAAGATAACCTAAACGGGCTGGATAACCATGGTGATAGCTCTAGAATAGAGGTGCATTGATAGGAGTTGATGGTGCACTGTAGGTTAGCTGCCCAAAAAGAGATACATAAGGAGCACAACTCTTCGAAGCACTGTGAGATGCCTGAAGCGCTGACTGAAATGGACTGGAAAGATAGCCTCTACCAAAATACCCCTGCCTCTAGATGATGCACCACTGAAACTATCGGAATGACAAGGCCTCTTATCAGACACCAACCCCCTCTCCTGACCACGAACCCTCTCGATCCATCTAGCAATATCTACAGCCCTCTAAAAAGAAATATCATCTCCAATCTCCTTGGCCATCTGTAGCCTGATAGTGAAAGTGACCCCATCAATGAATCTCCTCACTCTCCCCATCTCAGTAGGGAGTAAAACAATAGCATGGCGAGCTAGGCCAAAAATCGAGTCTCGTACAAGGTAACAGTCACAATACCCTATTGAAAACACTCAAACTGCCTGTGGTAATCTTCTCTCAGAGTGATTGGAATGAACTTCTCTAGAAATAGATGTGAAAACTGATCCCAGGTAAGTGTAGGCTAACCAACTGTTCTAGGCAACATATAATCTCTCCGCCATCTCTTGGCAGAACCAGTTATCTAAAACACCATAAAGTTGACCCCATTGGTCTCAACAATACCCATGTTTCGCAACACCTGTGGCTACGATTCAGGTAATCCCGCGGGTCCTTAGAAGGTGCATCACTAAAATGAATAGGGAATAGTTTAGTAAACTTATCCAACCACAACAAGGTCTTAGAAGATATAGCGGGCTTATAACCGATCTGTGTCATAACAACCAGCTAAACCACCCCAACTGGCTGGGCTGCTAGAGTCTGATACAAGGGAGCCACCTACTCCGGGGTGTAAGTTGCAGGAGTTTGTGCTCCTCCCCTAGCCCGAGAGATGGCTGGTGCCACAGAAAATACACCGGTCTGGTCCACACTCTCCATATGGCCTACTAAGCGGACTAGAGTGTCCTGAAGCACTAGAGTGGATATGAACCCCTCCAGAACCTGAGTTGGTCTGATGAGCAAGGTCTAAGCTATAACCTCTTCCTCATGATAAATCTGAGGCTCCACTACAGATATTGCTACTCGAGCTCTAGGCAGAGCTATGCCTCTACCTCGGCCCTTTGTAGTAGCTGCCACAGGGGGCTTCGGCTCTTGTCCGGTTGTAGATATTGTGTGTGTTCTTGCCATCTGCAAGAGAACAAGAATATAATGGTTCAATCATCAATGATAAAATCAAATTGCACAATAGAGAAGGAAAGAAGTGAATTTCTTCCTAAACTCCATAGCCTCTGGAAGATAAGTACAGACATCTCTGTACCGATCCTCCAAACTCTACTAAGCTTGTTCGTGAGTCATGAGACCTAGGCAACCTAGTGCTCTAATACCAACTTGTCAAGATCCTAATTCCCACCCTTAGGACAGTAATGACTGATCACTGCCAACTCTACACTATTAATAAGTAGCAAGAGAGGGTCGCAATAGCTTTTACCCGATTGTGGGTCTGGATCGATATCCACATAGAGCTAAAATTTGAATCAAGTATCTATTTAGCTTAGGGTTGCGTATATGTTCCAAATTGTACTTCTTATCATTTTTGGAGTTTTATTTATAATTCTACTTGCATCAAACTACAAATTGTAAATTAAGCTAAGAGTTAAGTTATACGGGTTGTTCAAATAGTTTAAAGGGCATTATGGTAGTGGTATCTGCCTAGGTGGTCAATTGACGGGTACTTAAGTTGAGGGAACTATTGAAATGATTAGGTCCGCATAGAATGGATTGCGGAACGCATTGTCTTGAAAGCTCTAACTTGGCACTTCTCTGATTCTCAGCTCTGCGGACCGCACAAACCTTAGTGCGGCCGTACTACCTCTTAGCCTGGAAATCCTACTCTCTGAATCTCCGGTGCGGACCGCACAGAATGTAGTGCGGCCGCACTAGCCTTGTTTTTCCTGAGCTTTATCTTTTTTTGTTGCTTGTGCAAGTTTCACTCCTTTTGAGCTGATCTTTGACATCTTGTCATTTTGTTGATCAAACTTGCAATCAAGCACAACTTGTGATCCTTTTGGGACTATTTGTTACGAATATCTAATCAAAGCATAAGCAGGAAGGAGTATAAAATGCGTCAAAATCCCTAGTTATTAACCCCACAAACATAAACTTTTGCTTGTCCTCAAGAAAATAAAATAAGACCTACCCCTTAAGGGAAAATCCAAGAAACTTTCAGCTGTCCTAAAGCAAACTCTACTAGCATCAATTAGGACTAACAATTGCCCTCAATACAAATGAATCATTAACAACATTTACTCTTTGAAATACCATGGATCAAGTGCTACACAAGAGCATCAAGAGTTGACTCAACACATCAAAGAACTCTTTCAATTACTTTGGTCATTGTGGAACCCAAACTCACACATCCTCAACTCTCCCTAAGCAAACCTCACCTTTAGAAAAGTGGCATGTAAAATGAGGTTAATGAAAATTCACTCATCTCTCTCAAGAAAGAGTCACAAGTCCAACTCTAATTACCATATGCTTGCCCTTTTTGTGAGTATCCACTAATGTAAGCTTTATTCAACTCAAAATCATATACGGATTTTGTGGAGACATTATGAAGGCTTTTGGTTCAGGGTAGGGAATGTTTTAGTCTAAGTAGGTTCCATCTTCCCTTAAGCACTTCTTTTGATTCATTTGACACACATTTACTTGACTCTTTGAGTTATTTCAATTCTTTCTGAGGGGTTAGAGAGACACACTGTTGCTCTTTCTTATGCATTCCAAACTTTTTTTCCTTTTTTAACTTTCCACACCTTTCATTCTTTTTTTTTCTTGAATCCCTTTTTATTCTTTTTCACATTGATCATTTTTTTTTGTTTTTTTTGCTTTTCTTTCTTTTTTATTGCCTTTCCTTTTCTTCATTTTTGTGCCTTTTTACCATTTTGTTGCAATCCTCGTCTCTTCCCCCAAACTTATACTTTTGCCACGTGCTAAAGGAAAGATCGGTTGCCAAGAGAGGTATCTTTTAGAACGGGTATAGGCTTGTATCATGGTTCTTGAAAGAAAAAGGTCTAAGGCTCAAAATGGTTGACTAGGAATTTTATCATTGGTAGGCTATGGAAATGTTCAAGCTATCATTTGGATCAAAGAGAGCCTATAGTCATGTCTCAATTCAAAATTCACTTAAGATTTCGCCTCAACAAATATTTAGGGCAAGTTCTAGACCAATGGCTCGGGACTTGGACTTGCAATTCAATTACGCACCACACAAGCTAAGGAATTTCTAAAGACATAGAGTCAGGGGCCCACAACGACCGTAGATACGATTTGAGCACACATTGGTCCCAAAAAACCACTTGATGATTATCGGTCAACACAAGAGTCTCAAGGTCACGACTTTCACCATCCTAAACACAACAATTTATTTTTGACCATGAGATCAAAGGCAAATGTGCTAGGCCCAAGTGAAGCTTTGCTTGAGGCACCCTTAACTACTAACTATTAAAAACAAAGAGAAAAACGGACTCAAACCCTTAAGAAGGTTGTCACGCCATCCATCATTGGAAAGAGCTACCCGGTTCACACAACACTCCACCTTTGGAAAGAACCGTGACATTAAGAAAACCAAAGGCTTATTGCAAATTTTAAAAACAAGAAGCTACGAATCACAAATAAGAAGCTAAAAATGAAAATTTTGCGGAAAATAGAATGAATATATACAAGAGGGGATTTGAATATATAATAAATGGGATGAATGTAGGCAATGTGATATAACTTTATATACAGACCCAAAGTGAAATAAAAATGCGTTAAATGTAACGAAATATTAGAATTATATACAAACCAAAGATGAAAAATCAAGAAAGCATAAAAAATGTTAAATATATACAATCATCCGAATGAATAACAAGTAGGGCCTACCCCCTCAAATGAAAGATGACATTGTCCCCAATGCCAACTAGTCTAAATAAAGCACCAAAAAGATAAGAGAAAAAAGGATATAGAAACTCCCTATGACATGTCTGTCTGCATAGGGTCATGTGTGGTCCCTGGGTCCTCTGTGATCGGGGACCTCATAATGGTCCCCTGTGGCCTACTGCTACTGGGACTTGGGCCTGGACCTGGACAAGCTCTGTAGGTAGTGCACCCTGTGGCGGACTGGAAGAGGTCTCTTGTGGGCCAGCCAGCTGGATGACTGCATCATCAGCTCGAGGGATCATCCTCTTTATCTTGGGAGGCCTCTATGATTGCTTCGGCTCTGGATGAACTGTTGGTGTTGGGTATTGGAGCAATAAATCTAAAGGCAGGTGATCCACCTTCAGTATGTCTACATCTACTCTCAGCTCCTTCATGGACTCTTTGGAGGCACGTGTCTTCCTCAGCTTCTTGTACTCTCGAGAAAGCTCCTTAAGAGCCTTGCTATGTGAATCAACTGCCTTTGAGAGCACTGTATAAGTGTCGAGGATCTTCTTTTGGTTGTCAAGTATCTCTTCGAGATCATCCTCTAACGACTGTGGAACCTGTGCTGGTGGAGGTGCCGACCGAGCCTTTACCACGGTAGTGGTGTGGACAACTTGGATGAGGCAGTCTGCATCCAATTGTTTATGCTAAGAAGCACGTGGCTCAGTTGGTGAGCAGTAATAGGATAGGCCCGGGAAGATGGAATCTCCGGGCCCGCTGATGTGGATGGACCAAAAGGAATGGCTGTGGATGTGGAAGGACCGGGAGGGATGTTTGTAGAAGTAGAGGTAGGCTCAGCAGGAGCCGCTACCACAACTGGCTCTTCAGATTGGCCAATTGGAGCAGTAGCAGTACCTTTGAAGTTCTTGCTTTTGGGGTTGTTATCCCCTTGCATGCTATACCAGGAGAAAGGGGCCTTCGCCTTGACTCTGATGTCGAAAGGCCTCTTTTCCACCTTCAAGTCCTGGAAGTACATTGTGAGGAAACTGGGTAAAGGATAGTTTCGGTCATGCTCCGCACCCACGATAGTAATAATTCTGGACATCACATTCCCCACGTTGATTGGGTACCCTGCTATGATAGAAGACACTAACATAGCCCGGTGGAGAGGTAGGGAGTTGTCATGAGTGGTAGGGTCCACCGACTGCAAACAAAAGTCTCCCACCCCCGTGCCTCAAAATTCAAACTCCGTATCAGAATCCGAACTCCAGTAGTCAACCAGTCGGGGTGGTACTTGGGATTGCCAGGTACTGTGCTAACCATGGACGGACCTCCTCACCCATTTCCATCTTCTCCATGTACAGGGTCTCATCCTCCTTATTAAAGCCCAAGTACTCATTTATTGACTTCCCATCAAACAATACCTTCAAGTTCCGAACCTTGGTCAGTTTGGAGCCCTTTTTGATGTGGGCTACATTAATGTAAAATTCTTTAACCAAGTGTTCGTTGGCGTCCACACACTCAGCTAGGAAGTGCTCCCAGTCCACTCTAGTCCTAAACTATCTCCTCACGTTGGGGTTTTGAGGTAGCAAGTCTTTATTAATAAAACTCCTCTCTGGGATCAACTTTCTCACCGGCCACCACTCCTAAAATTTATGGTACGCCAACTCAATCACGAATCTATCTCGTCAAACTTTTGGCTTTCTAGTTCTGGCAATGCCTCCCACCTGGGGTTCACCTCCTTCTGCATCTTCCCCATCTCCCTCTACTTCCTCCTCATCTCCTCCTCCATCCTCTCCGAATAATGAAGATGTATGAGAGGTGGAGTATTCCCCACTACTTGCTGTTGAGCCCTCAGACGACTCACGAATCACATGGTTTGGTGCTTGGGCAGTGGGTGATGGTGGAGGAGTGGTGTCTGTCAGTCTGAACCTCCCTGGCCAGTCAGGGACATGTATTGGCACAAAATCTGAGGAAATCTCCCGGGAGGGATCGTACTCACTCCCCGACTAATCACAGGCCCTGTCAGCTGCTTTTATTATCTTTCTTGTCCTTTTTATATTTTCCCAGACTTGGGGAGTGAGTTTGATCATTTTCTGCTTCCTTCCCTAGGAAGATTCACCTCTGACAGGTTGTTTAGACCCTTTGCCACGTTGTTTTACCATTTTATGCAAACACAATTCCAAATGCCTTTGTTAGTATCAGTTGCAGAAATAGAGAAGCAGTTAAATTTAGTGTTGCAGAACGGGGAAGAAAAGTTGCAGAGAGTTCTCAGAAGTCCCATAGTGTGGACCGCACAAAATAGAGTGTGGCCGCATAGGGGTCAGTGCGGACCGCACATAATGGCCATGCAGTCCGCACATGGGTGGGGTTCAGAATACCCAGCCTCTGTACCTTAACAGTACGGACCACACAAAATGGTAGTGCAGCCGCCAATGCGGTCCCCACAAAATGTAGTGCGGCCGCACTGTCCAATGTTCAGCTTTCCATAATTTCATCAATGCGGTCCATAAAAATGGTAGTGCAGACCGCACAAGGGCACCGTGGGCCTCACAGAATTGACTGCGGTCTGCACTGAGTGCCCAATTGTGGCATTAAGTTAGGGTTTCATGATTTTTTATTTTAAGCCCAAATTTTAAACCTAATTAGTGTCCCTAAGTGTTTTCCCGTTGAATTTAACTACCCTAGCCTAATTAAACCAACAATTAACTAACCTAATCTAATCTATTGAAGAGAAATACGGAGAACAAGAAAGGAAGGCAAGAAAAACAAGAAGAAAAAGGAATTAACAACATTAATCAAGTAAAATGAGCATAATGGTACCAGATAATGAGATGAAATGAAGCTAATAAATGCCAAACAATCAATTACGATCAAATGAGGGGCATGAACAGTGTTCTAGAGAGTCTAAGAATCAATAGTGCGAAAAGGGTAAAAGGAGGCCCTCAGGGACTATTTATAGAAAAGCCCTGGGGCCTATTCTCACCAACCATTGCAGATCGCACAAAATGGACCACGGTCCACACTACACTGCTCACTTCAAGTTCACACAGGCGACCCACTACGGTCCACACAAAATGGAATGCGGCCGCAGTGGTCCACTGCGGACCGCATAGAATGTAGTACGGCCATAGTGACAACTTCAGAGAGATTATCATATTACCCTTCACCAGTGCGGTCCGCACAAAATGTATTGCGGCCGCACTGGAAACTTCAGAGACCTGTGCATTTTTTCCACTATATCTTGCACTGCATCAACATAATCATGTAACATCTCACAACCAGTTAGCCCAAAAATCAATCCTATACTACAAAGAAAATCAAAGAAAAAAGAAGAAGAAAAACACATGGGTTGCCTCCCAAGAAGCGCCTGATTTAACGTCGCGGCACGACGTAGGTTACCACCACATCATTTGAAATGAAGAAATGCCACCACATGGCTGTCATCAATTTTTACAAGATAATGCTTGACCCGGTGCCCATTAACTATGAAAACTTCACCATTTTTGTTCTTTAAATCAAGAGCACCAAACGGGGTCGCACATACCACTTCAAAAGGTCCACTCCATTTTGATTTGAGCTTTCCCAGAAACAGACGTAACCATGAGTTGAATAAGAGAACCAAATAACCTACTTTGAACTCCTTTCCACGAGCATATTTATCATGAAGATACTTCATCTTGTTCTTATACAAGGACGAACTGGAGTAAGCATGAAATCGAAATTCATCAAGTTCATTGAGCTGCTCCACACGAAGATTGGATGCAACATCCCACCAGTAGATGGAAAGCTTTCCCAAACACCAATCAGTACGGAAATCTACCAATCAGAGTCTTGTAAGCAGTCCTATAAGCCTATAGAGCATCATCCAACTTCTTTGACCAATCGGTCCTATTTGCATTGACTGTTTTTGACAATATGCTTTTGATTTCCCTGTTGGAGACTTCCACTTGACCACTTGCTTGAGGATGATATGGGGTAGAAACTTTGTGATTGACACCATACTTTGAAAGTAAAGTGTCGAAAGCTCTATTGCAAAAATGAGACCCCCTATCACTTATGATTTCACGAGGAGTGCCAAACCTTGTAAAATGCTCTTCTTGAGAAATGCAACAACACTCCGGTCCTCATTGTTGAGAAAAGACACGACTTAAACCCATTTTGAAACATAGTCCACCACCACAAGAATGTAAGTGTTCCCACAAGAGCTAACAAATGGGCCCAAGAAATCAATGCCCCATACATAAAAAATATCAACCTCAAGGATGGTATTGAGAGGCATCTCATCTTTCTTCAAAATTCCACCCGCTCTCTGGCACTCGTCACATCTCTTCACAAAATCACCCGCATCTTTGAACAAAGTTGGCCAGTAAAACCCACAACTAAGAACTTTAGAAGTCGTCCTTGCTCCGCCACGATGGCCACCATAGGGAGAGGAATGACAAGCCTCCAAAATACTCAATTGCTCTTCCTCTGGGACACACCTTCGGATCACACCATCCGTGCAAATCTTGAACAAGTATGGCTCATCCCAATAGAAATCCAAACTATCCTTCTTGAGCTTCTTCCTTTGGTTAGAAGAGAGCTCACACGGGATTATCCCGGCCACAAGGTAATTAGCAAAATTGGCAAATCATGGCATATCATTCACCGACACCGAAAGGAGTTGTTCGTCGGGAAATGAGTCATTGATCTCTAGGCCATCACAAGGCTTCCCCTTCTCCTCCAAATGGGACAAGTGGTTCGCCACTTGGTTCTCACTACCCTTCCGGTCCACGATTTCTAGATCAAATTCTTGGAGAAGTAACACCCATCGCATCAACCTTGCCTTAGAGTCTTTCTTTGTCATCAAGTACCTAAGGGCGGCATGATCGATGTGTACTATGACCTTGGCCCCCATAAGATACGGACAAAACTTTTCTATTGCAAACACTATGGCCAATAACTCTTTCTCGATAACCGTGTAGTTCCTTTGAGCCTTATTTATGGTCTTGCTTGTGTAGTACACCAGATGAAACATTAATTAACCTTTTGACCAAAAACAACCCCAACCACAACGTCACTTGCGTCGCACATGAGCTCAAAAGGCAAGCTCCAATTTGGTGCGGTAATGATAGGGGTAGTGGTCAACTTAAGCTTGAGAAGATCAAATGCTTGTATACACCCCTCATCGAACACAAGCTTGGCATCCTTTTCTAGTAACTTGCACAAGGCGTTTACCACCTTCAAAAAATCTTTTATAAACCTCCAGTAAAACCCCGCGCGCCCAAGAAAACTCCTTACCCCTTTGACAGAAGTGGGGGAGGAAGCCTTGAAATCACCTCTATCTTGGCTTTATCAACTTCAATTCCATGCTTTGAAATTTTGTGGCCGAACATTATGCCCTCTTCAACCATGAAGTGGCATTTTTCCCAATTAAGTACGAGATTTGTGTCTTCATATCGGGCCAAAACTCTATCCAGATTTCCCAAACACTCTTCAAAGGAATCACCAACCACACTAAAATTGTCCATGAATACCTCCAAAATATCTTCCACCATATCGGTGAAAATAGCCAGCATGCATCGTTGGAATGTCGCCATAGCATTACACAACCCGAACGACATCCGAGAGAAAGCAAAGGTGCCATATCGACAAGTAAATGTGGTCTTCTCCTAGTCATCTAGAGTGATTAAGATTTGATTATATCCCTAGTATCTATCCAAAAAGCAATAAAAGGCACGCCTCGCAAGACAATCAAGAATTTGGTCAAGAATGGCAACGGGAGTGATCCTTGCAGGTCACCTTGTTCAGCTTCTGGTAGTCCATGCATACCCTCTATCTGGTAACTATCCGAGTGGGAATAAGTTCATTGTTATCATTTGTCACCACAGTCATACCATCCTTTTTCGGTACACACTGCACCGGAGAAGTCCATGAGCTATTGGAAATAGGGTACACAACCCCGGCATCTAATCACTTTGTCACTTCTTTCTTCACCACTTCTTGCATTGCTTAGTTCATCCTCCTTTGATGTTCCAAGGAAGGTTTTTCATCCTCCTCCAAAATAATCTTGTGCATACAAAATGCGAGGCTTATTCCCTGAATATCAGCTAAAAGTTTGAATGAAGGCATAACTGTCTGAATCTAAATAAACAACTAGAGTAATATAGAAGGGGACTTCAGGGTTGCGAACACTGTGCAGCTTTACCTCAAGTTTCCGTCAAGCACTAGATCCAAGAAATCTACTGACCGCCGCTAGGACCGACTCCAAAATCTGCACAAGAAATGGAGAGTGCAATATCAGTATAATCGACCCCATGTACTCTGTAAGTGCCGAGCCTAACTTTGACGAAGTAGTGACGAGGCTAAGGCGGGTCACTTACAATAACATGTAGGCAATGTAATAATAATAATAGGAAAGGAAAACAGGAAAGGTAAAACAGTTAACTTATGAAAAAGAACTCAATTCTTATAATCAGATAACCTGGAATAACCGTTCTCATAATTTCATGTAACAATACTGGAAATCAATACAATAATAACAATGAATACAACACATAAAATCTATTGCGACGCGCAACCCGATCACACCGTACACACACAATCCTTCCTCATTTCACCATATCAATATCAAGAATCACATATAAAATTCGTTGCGGCGTATAACCCGATCTCACCATATAATCAGAATAAATATCATAATCCTCCCTTATTTCACCATGTCATAATTTATAAATATCTCATATTACTTATGCAATAGTTGCGGCGAGCAACTCGATCCAACCATATCAATATTAATATCAAAATCCTCCTTTATTCTACTATATGTTAACCGTTGCAATGTGCAACCCAATCCATAAATAAATTTAATAAATGCAATCAATCCAACAGCTCGATTCACAAGAATCTCTATGATTAAAGAATATGAAAGTAAAGTGATAAAGAAACCATGTACAAATCAAAGGAATGCTAAAGTTAATACAAAAGCAGCAATACAAGCGAAATATATGACAACTAAGATGTACAAGTAAGGCAATTAAGACAAGTAACAATTAATTACAGAGTCATAGAAGAAACGAACATTTCAATACAAGAATAATTAATGACAACTAATAAGGTACGGTATAGAAAGCAATCAAAACATGTAATTGTTTAGTCATGGAATAATATAATTCATTAAATACGATAAAGCATGGAAATAAATATTTTGACAACGTATATATACTCGTCACCTCGCATATACGTCGTTACATACGTAATTCACCTAACATAAAGTTCAAGATTTCCTAATTCCCTCAAATCAAGGTTAGACACAACACTTACCTCTCCACAAATCAAATCAAAGCTCAACTAGGGCCTTTCCTCTAAAATCTGCCTCCAAACCAATCGAATCTAACCAAAATCGACTTAGTATTATCAAACAATGCTAGGAAAATCAATCATTATAGATAAAACAAAGATCTTTACACTTTTTATAAAAAGTCAACAAAGTCATCCTCGGGATCACTTGGTCAAAACCCAAGATTTGGACCAAAACCCAATTACTCATTCACCCTCGAGCCCAATTATGTGATTAATTTTAAAATTCGAACTCAATTTGAGGTTTTTAATCTTAATTTTACAAGAACTCCAAATTCTACCCAAATCCCTAATTTTCTACCGTAGAAAAGAACATATATTAAGATTAGAAATTAATGGATATCGATGGAAATGAAAAAAAACAAGTTAAAATGTACTAACCTATGAAGTGGGGATAAAATTCTTCTTTAAAATCGCCTCTAGGCCGAGCTGTAATGTGAAAATAGTGAAAAATGAAGAAAATCATGTCTTTGGAACATTTAAATCACTCGGCGTCAGGCCTTCTTCGCGTTCGCGAAGGGCCTGACGCGATCATGAAGTGTAGTGGCCTCCCAATGCTTCGTGTATGCGACCGGTTGCTCGCGTTCGTGTGGAAGAAAACCACCACAGTCCCAAGTTCCCATTCGCGATCGTAAAGCACAATGCACCAAATATCAGAAATCTCAGAAACCAACAATTGCCCAAGTCCAAAATCGATTCGTAGCTTATCCAAAACTCACCCGAGCCCCTCGGGCTCCAAACCAAACATGCACATAAGTGCAATAACATTATACAAACTTGCTCGCATGATCAAAACAATAAAATAATAGCTAGAACTACGATTCGGACATCAAAATGAATGATATTTTAAAAGAAACTCAAGAACATGCAAATTTACAACCGAACGTCCGAATCAAATTATATCAACTTCGTTTTGTACCAAATTTTGCAGGCGAGTCATAAATGCTGAAACAAAACCTATACCAAATTCCAAAATCAAAATCTATACCCGATAGCAACAAAGTCAACATACGGTAACTTAGGAATTCTTTAAATCTTCAAATTGCTAGTTTTCAACAAATCACGTTAATTCAAGTTAGGGAGTTCCGATTTTGATCCGGGCATATGCCCAAGGCCCAAATGACGATATGGATCCATCGGGACCGTCAAAATACTCATTCGGGTCCTTTTATATAAAATATTGGCTGTAGTCAACTCAAATCGTTTTAAGGCTAAGTTTTTATATTTTCTTCAATTTTTCACATAAAAATTTTTCCGGAAAAAAGATACGGAATGTGCATGCAAATCGAAAAAGGCTAAACGGAGATACTCGAGGCTTGGAACACTGAAATGAAGGCTAAAACTGAAAATGACTTATGGGGTCTTCACAATGGATTCAATACTTACTTTTTTTAGTCGGTATACATAAATTATATATTGATTAATGATTATATACAGTTATACATATATTATATATAAATTTTTTATATACTATACATTCATCGATTATTTTTAATTTAAGAGATGATGTGGATGGTCATTTGGGTTAATACTTTATGTGGTCACGAAAGTACAAAGTTGGGTGCAACGTCTAATTTTTAACTCAACAAAAAAAGTTTCTTCCTATGTTCTACAAATTAATAAGCACCACTAACAATTAGATAACTGCATGACAGCTGGTAGCTCATAAAAATATTTGCAAGTGGACAACCATGTTTTAGTGGCCTTTCAGGTTAATTTAGTTTTCTTTGCACATGATTTCCCCTGCTAGACTGTATGTATTGTTTTTTTGTATCTATATATTCTTGGGAAGTTCTCAAGTGTTACCTCCCTCTTCAAAGCACCAACTTTCAAGACGGAGACAAAACTTAGGTGCCTGACCCTTCATGATTTCATTAATCTTTCATTTTTACTTCGGTATTTTTCCCATCTACTTGTACTACAACAACAACAACAACACAGTGTATTTTCATAAGTGGGTCTGGGGAGGGTAATATGTACGCAGACCTTACCCCTACCCCGAGGGGAAGAGAGGCTGTTTCCAGGAGACTCTCGGCTTAAGAAGGAAACAAGTGATGATATATTAGTACTAGCAATAGACTCATAATAAATAACATAAAATACACAATATAACATAAATATTAAAATAACAACAATATAAGGAATTTAAGAATTACGAGAAAGAGAAAAGTATACTAATATCTAGAATATAAAGCCCTGCATCAGTAGCTGATCCGTAGCATCCTAAGCTTAACTCCTAACTATCTAGACTCACTCTAGTGCGCTGTAGAAATATTCCCAACTTTCCCCTAACCTATAACCTTAATATTCGACCTCTACAATCCCCTGTCAAGGGCCATGTCCTCGGTAACCCTAAGTCGCGTCATGTCCTGCCTGATCACCTCTCTCCAATAATTCTTAGGTCTCCCTCTGCCGCTCCTCGTGCCCACCACTGTCAGTCGCTCATGACTTCTCACCGGTGCATCAGTGCTCCTCCTCTGAATGTACCCGAACCATCTGAGTCTTGCTTCCTGCATCTTGTCCTCCATGGGCGCCACGCCCACCCTCTCTCGAATAACTTTATTCCTAATCTTATCCATCGTTGTATGCCTACACATCCACCTCAACATCCTCATCTCTGCTACTTGCATTTTCTGGATGTGTGAGTTCCAACACTCGGTCCCATACAACATGGCCGGTCTAACCACTGCTTTATAAAACTTACCTTTTAGTAACTGTGGCACTTTCTTGTCATATAGAACTCCCGTTGCTAACCTCCACTTTATCCACCTCACCCCTATACGGTGTGTGACATCCTCGTAGATCTCCCCGGTCCCATGAATAACTGACCCAAGGTACTTGAAACTACCCCTCTGAGGGATGACTTGGGAGTCAAGCCTCACTTCCACTCCCGTGTCCGTCGACTCGGGCCCAAACTTGCACTCCAGATATTCCGTCTTCGTCCTGCTCAATCTGAACCCTTTAAACTCAAGGGCCTGTCTCCAAACCTCTAGCCTCTCGTTGACGCCACATCTTATCTCGTCAATTAGGACTATATCATCAGCAAATAGCATACACCATGGCCCCTCCCCTTGAATATTATGCGTTATGGCATCCATCACCAGGGCAAATAGGAAAGGACTGAACGTAGAACCTTGATGGAATCCCGTAACAACCGGAAAATGCTCGGAGTCGCCTCCTATTATCCTAACCCGAGCCTTAGCTCCATCATACATGTCTTTAATCACCCTATTGTGGGCAACCAGGACCCCTTTAACCTCTACGCATCTCCATAAGACCTCCTGAGGAACCCTATCGTACACTTTCTCTAGATCGATAAACACCATGTGGAGATCCTTCTTCTTATCCCTGTATTGTTCCACCATACTCCTAATAAGGTTGATAACTTATGTGGTAGATTGCCTTGGCATGAACCCGAACTGATTGTCAGAAATAAACATCGTCCTTCGCACTCTCATTTCTACCACTCTCTCCCAGACTTTCATGGTATGACTCAATAATTTGATACCCCTATAGTTGTTACAGCTCTGGATATCGCCTTTGTTCTTATACAACAGAACCATTGTACTCCACCTCCACTCTTCAGGCATCCTATTAGTTTTGAATATAATATTAAATAACCCAGTGAGCCATTCCAAGCCTGCTCTGCCCACACACCTCCAAAGTTCAACCAGAATCTCGTCTGGTCCAGTAGCTCTGCCCCTCCTCATCTTACTCATTGCCTCCATGACCTCATCGACCTCAATGTCCTTACAATCACTTATCTCACGTGGGCTGTCGGCATTTCGCAAATCACCTATTACAATATCCTGATCCCATTCTTCATTCAAAAATTTATAAAAGTAGGTCTGCCATCTCCTCTTAATCTGGTCATCCCCCATCAAAACTTTGTCGTCATCATCTTTTATGCACCTCACTTGGTCTAGATCCCGAGTCATCCTCTCTCTCACCTTAGCGAGTCGGAATAGCTTCTTCTCCCCGCCTTTGTTCCCTAGCTCCTTATACAAATGAGCAAAAGCTACCGTCTTATCCTCCGTAACTGCCATCTTCGCCTCCCTCCTAGCAACCTTATATCTCTCATTGTTCGCTCTCTTATCCTCCTCGCCGGTGCTCCCTACTAACCGTAGGTAAGCCGCTTTCTTCGTTTCCACTTTACCTTGGACAACTGCATTCCACCACCAGTCTCCTTCGTGGCCATTGTCGCGTCCCGAAGATATCCCTAACACCTCTCTCGCCACCTTCCTTATACAATCTGCCGTCGTCGACCACATAGTGTTTGCATCCCCACTACTTCTCTAACCTCCCATTGCCGATAACCTTCCTACCAACTCCTGAGCTTTATCCTCAGTTAGGGCACCCCACCTAATCCTCGGGCGGCCTCGCACTGACCTCTTCTTCCTCCTTATCATAATACTAATGTACATTACCAAAAGCCTATGTTTCGTCGCAAGGGTCTCACCTGGGATAACTTTGCAATCCACGCACAGACTTCTGTCACATCTCCTGAGAAGGAGATAGTCAATCTGTGTCTTCGCGACCGAACTTTGGTAAGTAACCAAATGCTCCTCCCACTAAGGAAAACTAGAGTTCACAATCACTAGATCGAATGCCTCGGCGAAGTCCAACAGCAAAGTGCCCCCTCCGTTCTGCTCCCCGAAACGAAAGCCGCCATGTACCGCAGTATAACCACCGACAGACGACCCATTATTACCATTAAAATCTCCTCCTATAAATAACCTCTCGGAAAGTGGAATACTACGAACGATGTTATCCAACCCCTCTCAAAAGCGCCTTTTATTCTCCTCATCCAAGCCTACTTGTGGCACGTACGCGCTAATGACATTTAAAGTACACTCACCCACCACCAATTTAATGGTCATTAGTCTATCATTCACTAGCCTGACCTCAACCACCGACTCTCTAAGGTGGCTATCTACCAGGATACCCACTCCGTTCTTACCCCTCAGGAATCTAGAGTACCACAACATTGAGTTCTTTCAAAAATCCTTAATGCATTGAGTTCTTTCAAATGTCTGCTAAATACCTAGATAGCCCATAAACTTGACACCATTTGTAAGTTAGAGATTTAGCTAGCGTTTGGACATAGATTTGATTGAAATTTGATTTTTTTTTTAAGTTGTGTTGAAAAATTATTTTTGACAGCTAAAATTATGTTTGGACATGCATTTATTTGAAGAAAAGTTAAAATTTTGTGAGCGGAAGAAAAAATTTCACCCAAAAACTGTCCTAAATAAGTTTTTGAGAACTTGAAAATTTTTAAATTTTTTTCCCAAAACATGATCATATTTCATAATAAAATAATATTTTTTAAATTTATTTTGAATAAATAAAAATCTATGGCCAAACGACAACTTAAACTTTCTTAATGACATAAACATTTAACTAGGCAAAAGTGTGTCTCTTAAACACAAGTATATTATGTGGCAAAAGTATGTCTCTTAAATACAAGTATCTTTCTGATTCTTGTTAAAGATACTACTCCATCCGTTTCAATTTAGATGAATTAGTTTGATTCGGTACGGAGTGTAAGGAAAAAAAAATATTTTTGAAACTTGTGTTCTTAAAAGCTTAAGGAGTAAAGTTTTGTGTGGTCATGACATTTGTGTGGTTATAAAAGTTTATAATTAAGGGTAAAATGGAGAAAATGAAGAGGTTAAAGTTGAATAATTTTCAATTGTAGAAATGTATCATTCTTTTTTGAACGGAATAATAAAGAAAATGTGTTATCTAATTGAAACAGAGGGAGTATATGCAAGTTCTTAACTTCTTATAGCTAATGCCCCAACTTCATTTCTTTCCTAGAATACAACATCAATGGTATGTTTGGTACGAAGGAAAATATTTTTCGAAAAATATTTTCTAATTTTTCCATGTTTGGTTGGCTTAAATGTTTTGGAAAACATTTTCCTTATCAATTCATTTTCCTTCAATTAGAGGAAAATATTTTCCTTATCAAAAGAAGGGAAAACATTTTCCAAAGCTCCTTCTCAACCTTCCCCACCCTTACCAACCCACCACACCCCCTCTCAAAATTTTTTTTTTTTTTCAAATTTCAGTTTGTCCGTTACCACCCACCCTACTACCCCTCTAGCACCCCCTTCCC
>MU700403.1:37966-55365 GCA_026770625.1 Nicotiana glauca
AAAAAATTTAAAATATATTTTTCAGTTTTAATGTTACTATTTATCGGTTTAAAGGCTCAAAATTTTACAAGTTCCAAAATTATGAATTTGGAGGTTTATGTGTTTGAAAGGTTACGGGTTTAGAAATTATAAAGTTTACGGGTTCGAAATTACGCGATTTTGAAAGTTTAGCGGTTCAAAAATTTATGAAATTTGTGGGTCCAGAAGGTTGTTGGTTTGAAAGTTTATGGATTCATGTTTATTATATCTAAATTATTTATGAATACTCTTGAGAAATTATTTTTCTTAATTTGTGTACCAAACACCAAAAAATGAATAAGATTACTACTTGTTTGAAAAATATTTTCCACGAAAAACATTTTCCGTTATACCAAACACACCCCAAATTTATTGCCTATTTTGCCAAGCTTCTTTTGAGGCAAAATTTTTTTTTGGTCAAAAGTGCTTTTTTTATAAAATTAAGGTGTTTGTCTAATAGCCTGTTTGCCCAAACCCCACTTGTGGGATTATACTGGGTCATTGTTGTTGTTGTTGTCTAATAGCCTGTTTGGCCAAGCTTATTTTTGGCCAAAAGTATTTTTTTTTTTAGCCAAAATCACTTTTGGCCAAAAATTGAGGTATTTGGCCAAGCTTCTGTAAGGAAAAAAAAGTACTTTTGAGGAGAAGCAGAAGCAGAAGCAGTTTTGGAAAGCAGAAAAAAGTAATTTCTCTCCAAAAGTACTTTTTTGAGAAGCGCTTTTGAGAAAAATACACTTAGAAGCAGTTTTTAACAGCTTGGCCAAACACTAATTGCTGTACAAAAGTGCTTTTCAAACTAATTAGCCAAACACAAACTGCTTCTCACCAAAAATACTTTTGAAAAAAGCACTTTTGAAAAAAAGTGCTTCTCAAAATAAGCTGATTTTTGCTGCTTGGTCAAACAGGCTATAAGTTTTTGAAAGGAAAAAAGTGCTTTTGAGGAGAAGCAGAAGTAGTTTTGGAGAAGCAAAATAATCGCCTGTTTGGCCAAGATGCAAAAATCAGCTTATTTTGAAAAGTGCTTTTCTCAAAAGTACTTTTGGTCAGAAATAGTTTGTGTTTGGATAATTAGTTTGAAAAGCACTTCTGAGCAGCAATTAGTGTTTGGCCGAGCTTTAAAAAATTGCTTTTAAGTGCATTTTTCTCAAAAGTGCTTCTCAAAAAAGTGCTTTTCGAGAGAAACTACTTTTTTTCTGCTTCTACTTCTCTTCAAAAATACTTTTTTCCTTCCAAAAGCTTGGCCAAACACCTCAATTTTTGGCCAAAAGTGCTTTTGGCCAAAAAGAAGCTTGGCCAAACAGTGCTTCTCTCCAAAAGAACTTTTGAGAAAAATACATTTAGAAGCAATTTTTTAAAGCTTGGCCAAACACTACTGCTGCTCAGAAGTGCTTTTTAAATTAACTAGTCAAACACAAACTGCTTCTCACTAAAAGTACTTTTGAGAAAAACACTTTTCAAAATAAGCTGATTTTTGCAGCTTGGCGAAATGGACTATTAATGTTGCAAAGTTGTTCCAGTCCTTTATGCCTATTGTTGACCAATCCATGCGTATAGGGTAAAATTGGTTTATATTAAATACTCTAATGATAGTGTGACACATGGAACCGGGGGGGCAGACGGAAGATGAAACGAGTGGAAACTAAGAACAAAAACAACAACTTCAGTTGGCCAGGTAGATCCCGAAAAGAACATAGTCAATGATAAAAAAAAATATTTGTCACCAGATGATATTTAGTGAAGAATATTCTTCAGTATTAAATACACAAGCCATGCAGAGAATTTTGATATTCATGGTCTGCTGTTACATATTCATCAATTGACGCCCATTATTCTTATTTAAGAGGGGCTTGATCCTAGGACCTTGTTACCTAGGTATAACTATAAATAGTGACTTCAATAACTATTGTAACACACGAAAATCTGGTGAAACTTATGATATACACTATTTTCAAGCTAAATAAGTACTTTCTTTATTTTCTGTCTAATATTGCTCTTATTGCTGATTCTGCTATTTATCTCGATTTCAACATAAAGTCTTGTATTTTTGTTTAATTCATTTATCGTTTTTGGAACAAATCAGTTCGCTTGTCAATAAACCACGTAATAAATTCAACTGATACCACTTTACGGGAAAACACAGTGAGATCTCTCATACTTTATTTTATTTCTTTTTCGATTTGTATTTTACTTGGTTTAGTTGAAAGAATGAATGGAGCTTTCCTAAATTGCTTGTTTGAAACGGTTTAAACTTCCATAGTTCCATGTACCTATAATCTGATTTTTAATCCTCTTCAATTGTTAGGCCGTGGAGAAAACAATTCTCCATAGTTTAATATAGCTCGCTGAGGACCCTGACGTTGATGCCCGTTTTTATGCCACTCAAGCACTTCAGTCGATAATGTTCGAGTTAAACATGTTAACTCTGTTGGGAGCCCAAAACCAGAAAAATCTCGCCAAAATTCCTCTAGTGATCTGGGATTATGCCTTCATGTTCTGGGATTATCCCTGCTAGGGATGGCAATGGGGCGGGGCGGGTGCGGGGCAGGATGGATTTTGTTTGATGCGGGTTTACTCTTATGAGGGTGCGGGACGGGACGGGACGGGACGGGACGGGCGGGTTAAAACAATTTTTAAAATTTTTAAAGTGGGACGGGGGCAGGTTTAATGCGGGTTCAATGGAAATAACTGCATGAATAGAACTCTTGCGGGCAGAACCCTCACGCTTAACCGGTGAATGTGGTCCAGACAGATCTTTGATTATCGGCAAATAGGATTCGCAATAACTCCATAACTGTTGGATTTTCAAGATAGCGCAGGTTCTCCAACATCTTGGCTTTCTGATACTTGTCTTGCAGCTCCTGTACAAAATCTTTTAGGCCATAATAGTCAGAATGCAATTTCTGTTAAAAAATGCCAAGTAGGAAATTTTATTTTTAATGCAACATGCCTTACATTGTAAACCTAGGTAGAATACTATTTTAATTTATAATTAACCAATTTGCATAAGTCTCCCAAAAATAATATTACATAAATTAAGATATCGTATATTGTATTAGTAATAGGAAATGACAGTAACCCATTTATTTTGGAAGATCAGCGTTCTCTCAGTTTTATGTTTATGTGATTCTATTAAACTCTTCATTTTATAAAATAATAAAATCTCAAACTAGTTTGTTTTAGAAAAAAATTAAAGAAAAAAGAAAAAAATTTAAGCGGGGCAGGGCGGGTTGAAATTTTTGTGGGTTTTGCCAAACCCACTCCGCACTCACCCCGCCCTTCCCCATTGCCATCCCTAATCCCTGCAAACCAAGAAGCAAAAACAGGAAAGCGAAAGTGAAATGCATTCTGTTATGAATCAAAATAGCCACGATGCTACATTTGAGCTTTTGGCAAATTACGTATGGGATCCTGGCTGAAAACGGAACATGTGCATTGCACGTGACAGAGACTAAGCAATCAGGAGATAAATAATAGGTTCATTGCATTCTAGAGGGATGCCGAAGATTGTTAGTAACCTATCCTCTCTCTGGTCTATCTATCCCTCATCTCTTTTTCTTCTGTGAATCTGCCTCCCCCTTATCCCTTCTTTCTGTTAGTGTCCTCGTTTATGTTAAAGTCTTATCTTTTTATTCTCTAATTCTATGTAATAGGTTTCCATTAATGAAATAACAATCATAATTCCTATTTGTAATTGTGTTCTTTGAGAAGTTCATAACATTGGTACTTTTATTGAGTCCATCAACCATGGTGGATCTATCTCAAGCCCCAGTAATGAGTCGTTTTAGCGGTGAGAATCCTCTGGGTTGGGTTCTTCAGGCAGAGAAGTATTTCACCTTCTACAACATTTCGTCAGAGCATAAACTGTCCTAGGCTTCATTTTATTTGGATGGTGAGGCTTTGAAATGGTATAATTGGTTATTTCGAAACAAACAACTTGCAGGTTGGGACCATTTCGTGGACAAATTGTTTATTCGTTTTCGGGGTCGAAATCGGGATGCACCTGATCGGCATTCAGCCTTTCTCCGGCAGTTTACCACAGTGAATGCTTATCCGACACGGGTTGCAGTTATTCCGTCATGGAGAAACATGGCTAACCCGCACATGCCTTAGTACTGGAATGCGCACCCAAAGAACACCAGCCTGAACATTACTCACAAGATGTTTGCGGAAAAGCCAAATAGGGAAACTACAACTGTTATACTTACTGAAACAATGCTAACAACACCTGAGGAGACCTGCAGCTCAGTTTTGGATGAGGACAAAGAGGAAGTCGAACCCCTTTTTCCACAATACTTGGTTACATCGTCTGAATACAACAGCTATAATGAAGTGCGCAAGGTGTTCGATGAATTGTCCAATGGGTCTGAAGATGCTATTCAAGAGCTGAATGCTAGACAGGAGCCACCGAAGGACCTTACTCTAACAACAGAGACCCATTTCCTTAATGATTTGATGAATCATGTCACTCCGACTGATGCGGCAAACGATAATACTAATGTTGTGGAAAATGAAGAGAAGGATAATAAAGAGAAATTTGTTACTGCAATCATGGAGAAGGCTCCACTATGGATCGATTCTGCATTCTCTATTTCTAGTAACCTCGTCATGATTGCTGATCGATACATACTGATGTCTTGTATGCTTTTTGCTGGCACTTACAACCAACTTCTAAATAGAGGTACATTTAGTCACTCAAGTGACCTTGGTCGTGCTGATCTTGTCTTACCTTTGCATCGATATCTACCTGGTCAAGTCGAATTAGACTTTCCCTTTGATCCTGGCTCTAGTTTGCTTACAACATTTCTTAGAGTTATAAAAAATTGTGTTTTATGTAGTGCCTCGAGCAACTTTGAACGTGATAAGTTTGTGACATTCACCGTGTGGAATTCTTGCATCGCACCTTTGATATTTCAATTCCGAAATACATACAATGTTCGCCAATATGTTCTGTTGGGAGTTGCTTTTGATGATCGATACTGTGCTAGATATTTTATTGTTCATTCTTTCGACATGGTTTCTAGACTTGCTGAAGGCACTGGTAGTGGCATAAACGATTTGGTTCCACACAAAAATTTAAGGTATTTGCCACTGTGTTTTTGTTTGGATGATGCTCCTAGTGTTTGGCTCTATTTTTATGGAGCATGTGACGATTCCTTGGCTCGAACACTGAAGAAAACAGAAGCGTCTGTGACTAAGACTACACCAGTTATTGGCTTTATAATGCATAGTTTAACATGTTGTGTGCTCAATTTGTTCGACCAATTGACAGAAACTGTGATTATTGTTGTTTCTAATGAGGTATTTTTAGGGAATTGGAATGGAGAGACAGTAAGTCTTACTGTTGAGAACCATGGCTTGGGCATACAATTTTTTAAGTGGTTCGACGCTGAGCATGATTTTAAGGTTAATTCTGGTTGTACAACTCTTCCTAATGATCCTTTAAGTTCTGCATCAGACCCACATACAGAAATTTCTAAAAGGAGTAGAGGTTTGGTTGCAATGTCGTACTTTGAGCCTGTGAGCGACATGGAACGTACGTGTACATATCCGGTTTTTCCATACTCTTATCCACCGACTGTGCAACAAATTGTAACATTTGTCATTATGATAGCATCTAATATTGAGGGTATGGATTATGTGGCTGGGCTTGAAGGTTTCTTGCCAAAAGGAAAAGATTGGGCTTTGGAGGCACGTTCACTTTTGAAAAACTTAAGCAGAAAAGTGTGTGATTATATATTGCCACTAGCCAAAATTGTGATGTACGAAACTTGTTGGTGTTCTGGTTCCTATAATATAGGTTTGCTGGTTGCATTCACTGGTGCACTTAGAGATGGAAATCATGTCATTTTGTTATCTTGGGTTCCTGATACTTCCCAAGCATATTATTTCAATGATGCCATTTCTATAGGGTCATTTCAAGCTTTAAGCCTTGGAATTCTTGTGATTGGTTCAGATGTAGACAACGGGTTTAGTTTATATGATCTAGTTTTAATGTGGTTAGAAGGAATTCCTAACTCGAACCTTGAGGGCAAGGTTCTTATTGAGGACGGAGGTATTGTTATGAATCAAAATAGCCACGATGCTACATTTGGCCTTTTGGTAAATTACGTATGGGGCCCTGGCTGAAAACGGAGCATGTGCACTGCACATGACAGAGACTAAGGAATCAGGAGATAAATAATAGGTTCATTGCATTCTAGAGGGATGCCGAAGATTGTTAGTAACCTCTCCTCTCCCTGGTCTATCTATCCCTCATCTCTTTTTCTTCTGTGAATCTGCCTCCCCATTATCCCTTCTTTCTGTTAGCGTCCTCGTTTATGTTAAAGTCTTATCTTTTTATTCTCTAATTCTATGTAATGGGTTTCCATTAATGAAATAACAATCATAATTCCTATTTGTAATTGTGTTCTTTGAGAAGTTCATAACACATTCTCTTGAGACTAGTTTTGTAGGATGTGTCAACTGAGAAGCTTCAACATTAAGGAAGCCCAAGTCTTTCCATGTAAATTTGCCAGGAGACTGACTATTTAGATCTTCAAGAGAATGTAAGAAACTATTCTCTCGAGTTTGAAACGTGCTTGGATTATGTGCATATTTGCATCGTTAGTTACCTAATTAAATCTGTTACAAAATTGGGTATATACAGAGCTTTTACGGACTCAAGATTCATGTCCATTGTGTTGTATGAGAATACACGTGTTGAAGGATCCCGTTCGACTCACATTTCAAACCAGAAAATTTGAATATTAGTGCTCTACTAGTGGTGTAAAAACTCCTTAGTTAGAACACTAAGGATGAATTGGACATTCTTGCCCTTTATTCTTCAGTTCACTAAGGAGACAGATGTGCAAATTTAAATAATCAGGAAACTGGATGTGAATTAGTGCAATCATCCTATCTAATTAAATTAGCTAAAATGCTAGTCATACTAACTTTTTGAACAAAGAGAGAAAAAGTGCACTTTATTTCTGGCGACACTATAACGGTAACATTTACCCCTTTTTGGTCGGCGTCGGGTGCTCACGCACCTCCTCATGGGGACGACGTCCGGCCTCCAACCGGTGCGTCTAGGGGAGAATATGAACCCTGAGGGCGAGAAGATGAAGGAATTTTGAATAATCCCAACTATGCTACTGCTTTGAAAACTCCAACAATGGAGAGCACAAGCTCTAATCGCCATGGAAATCCTGATGTGAAAGCTCGCTACTCAACCCACAATGGCATGCCTGCAATCATTTGTGACTACTATGGAGTCATGGTAGAAGAATGCAGACTAACAATTGTAGGTAAATTTCTTCGAACCAGACCCCAGATTGAAAAAATAAGGTCAAAATTTGCATAAAAAATCACTGTTAAAGGCAGTGTCAAAATAGGAGTTTATGATTATCGCACGGTATTCCTAGATTTCTCTAATGAAGATGACCTCAAAAGTGTTTGGTATAGACGATCTATTGAAATTGAAGGTCAAGTTATGTGGCTTGAAAAATGGACACCAGATTTTAAACCGGAAGAAGATTCACCGGTGGTACCGGTATATGAGTGCTTCTTCCAGATTTACCTTTTCATTGCCATACTTGGTATTACATCAAACAGATACTGAGCCCTATTGGAATCCCTCTGACTATGGATATGGCTACGAACAACAAGACTAGACCAAGCATGGCGAAAGTTAGAATTGAGGTCGACCTCACCAAGCCAAAGCTCAATTCAGTGTGGGTTGGACAAGAGTATGAAACAAGTCCTTTAAGAGGTTTCACTCAGAAACTTGAGTACGAAAATGTACCCAAATACTGCAGACATTGTAGGTTACTTGGGCATTCATTGGTACAATGCAAGAAAGCTGAAAAGAAAATAGAAGAGGAAGGAATTAACAAAGGAAAAAGCATGATTGGTGCAGCAGTTGAAAGCATGGGAGTTCAGCAGGAAAAAGAGGAAAAAGAAAACAATGAGATTCAAAAAAATGGCACAACAGAGGAATCTACACATATAAATAACAACACCGTGAAGCCTCCCACGGATGCTTCACAAAACAAAGGGAACAAAGCTCATGATAAATTGGAGATAATACAGGGTCATGGCAGCCAAACGAAGGACAAAACAATTGCAGAATGGCTAATAGAAAGAACTAGGAATAAAAAGAAGAAAAAGAAGAACAGTGAAAAGAAAATGCCAAAAAAGAAGAGCAAAGTTTTGTTCAAACCTGTTCAACTTCAAGGAAACAATGGCAACAATAAAATAGTTGCATTTAAATCCAAGACCAATCAAAGTCAGAATCATATCTTAGGATATAAGAATTACACCTCTGAAGATCCACCAGACAAACCAAGTCATAGTAACAATCTTGAATCAACTATTAAAGAGAGTGTTGCCGCTAATGAGGAACAAACTATTGAGGGAATGACACCCTCTATGTACAGAGAAGTTACTTCTGCTGACAAACCAAGTCAAAGTAACAACTTTGAATTAACTATTAAAGAGAGTGTTGCCGCTATTGAGGAACAAACTATTGAGGGAATGACACCCTCTATGAATAGAGAAGTTACTTCTGCTAATAAAAGCCTATCAGATACCTCAATGAACACTAATGATCAAAACCGGGGGAAATCTGACGAGAATGGCAAAATAGTGGAATACGACTCAAGTTCTACCTCCCTTCCTACTAATAGTTTGGAGCAGCCAAGTAGTAATTTGATTGCTGATCATTCTCTTTATAATAGCCATGAAGAACCTCAAGTTATATCAGGAGGCAAGCAAGGCAAAGACTTATTAAAGAAAGAAGACCCTCTTCCAGAAGGGAGAGAAAGAAGTAGAGTTAGAAATAAAGAAAGAAAGCAGAAAAAAAATCTGCACCTTCTAAGAAAATGAAACAAAGAAATGCTTCCACCCCTCCAAATTTTCCATGATTAGTACGATCTTCTGGAATATTAGGGGGTGAGGTCCAAAAAGGCTATTCATAGACGAAAACATCTTATTAGCATCAACAACATTTTATATGTTGCGATCCTTGAACCTATGGTTAGTAAGGACAAGATTGAGGGCTATATGAGATTCTTGGGATTCCAGGGATGTATCTCTAACGAAAATGGAAAAATATGGTATTTTTGGAAGAACATTAGCCATACCATTGTTTTTACCAATGATGAACAACACATTACTATCAAGATTGAAGAAGTCCATTCCAACGTTACTACTGCTATTACAACTGTTTATGCCAAATGTACTTCTAGGGAAAGAAAAGACTTATGGTCGGGCCTAGAAAATGACAGTAATGGTATTAATGGCCCATGGTGCATTGGAGGAGACTTCAATGTTATCTTAGAACCTGATGAAAAACGTGGTGGTAACCCTCACAGAATGTCTAAAAGCTTAGACTTTATGAATTGTATGGATAATTGTGGGGTGACAGATATTGGTTTTTCTGGAGCTAAGTTTACCTGGTGTAACAATTGGAGGCCTAGTAAAAGAATTTGGAAAAGACTAGATAGAGTTTTTATCAATGATATTTGGGCACAAAAATTTCAGAATACTACTATCAAACATCTAGTAAGAACAGGCTCAGACCATAGGCCTTTGCTTATGAAATGTTATGATAAGACCAAAAGCCATATTAAGTACTTTCGATTTCTTAATTTTTGGACCAAGCAAGACGATATTCTCAACATTGTTAAAGAAGTTTGGGACACTCATATCACTGGCAACAATATGTGAAAACTGCAAGCTAAGCTGAAACTTCTTAGCAAAAAGCTAAGTCAATGGTCTAGAGAATCCATTGGAGATATCGAGAGTAATGTCATCAAATGGGAGGAGAAGATTCAAAGCCTCGAAGAAATGGATATTATCAACAACACAGAGGCAGACATGAGGGAAACTAACAAAGCCTATGCAGAATACATTAGATGGCTAGATATGCAGGAGTCCTTAAACACTCAGAAGGCAAACATAAATTGGTTTGGAGACAGAGATAGGAACACAAGTTATTTCCATAGTTTGCTCAGAGAAAAGAGGAGAAAAATTCAATTGGATACGATTAAAAATCATAAAGGGAAATGGATTCAAGGAGATGAGAAGATTTTTAAAGCAGTTATCAGACATTTCAATACCATGTTTAACCTCCCTATCTCCAAGATAGATCATTCTATTTTGAATGGCATCACTAAGGAAATTACAAAAGAAGACAATGTACTTCTTAGTGTTATTCCAAATGAAGAAGAGATTAGAAATGCAATATTCAACCTGTCAGCCACCAGTAGTGCTGGGCCAGATGGGTACAATGGATTTTTCTTTCAAAGTTGTTGGGACATCATCAAAAAAGATATCGTAGCCTTTGTTATTGACTTCTTCCAAGGTAAGACTCTCACTAAATTCTATACTCATACTTGTCTTGTTCTTATCCCTAAGAAGGTTGCCCCTTCAACTTTTAATGATTTAAGACCTATAAGCCTTTCTAATTATACTAACAAGATTATCTCTAAAATCCTTTCTATTAGGCTAAACCTTTTACTTACTAAGCTAATCTCTGCTAATCAAAGTGGTTTTGTTAAGGATAGGCTCATTACTGAAAATGTTCTTTTAGCTCAGGAAATTGTTCAAGGTATCTCAAATACCAATAGAGGTGGTAACGTGGTAATAAAATTGGACATGGCTAAAGCTTATAATAGAATGTATTGGAATTTTGTCACTATTGTGCTTAGAAAATTTGGTTTTGCAGAAATTTGGATTGATATGATCTTTAATCTTCTGTCTAGTAATTGGTATTCTATCATCATTAATGGTTATAGGAAAGGCTTTTTTAAATCTAGCCAGGGTCTAAAACAGGGTGAACCCCTATCTCCCTCCTTATTCATCCTTGTCGCTGAAGTACTTTCTTGCTCCTTGAATAATCTTTTGCTAGATAATAATTTTACTCCTTTCTCTATTCCACTTAGATGTCCATCCATTAACCACTTAGCATATGTTGATGACATAGTTATCTTTTCCGGTGGTAATAGCAACTTTATTAATCTCATCATGAACATTCTTCATAGTTATGAAAAAAGCTCTGGTCAAAAGATTAACAAGGATAAAAGTTTTTTCTTAACTGCTCCTAAAAATGCCGTTGTTAGAATTAATAGAATCAGAAATTGTACTGGTTTTATGGACAAAGAATTTCCTTTCACCTATTTGGGATGCCCCATTTATATTGGAAGAAAAAAGAATGTCTACTTTGACGACATGGTTAACAGTATTGTCAAGAAGCTTAATGGTTGGCATGGAAAATTGCTTTCATATGGAGGTAAAGTCATTCTCATCAAGAATGTACTTCAAGCCCTCCCTACTTATTCTTTTTCTGCTATATGTCCTCCAAAAGCCATTTTTAAGCTTATTGAGAAACATTTTGCCAATTTCTTCTGGGGATACAATCGGGATCAAAAGAAGTATCACTGGAGATCTTGAAAAAAACTTTGTTATCCTCTTGACGTAGGAGGGATTGGAATCAGAAGAATGCAATATATTGCCAATACTTTAGCCACCAAAAGATGGTGGAGATTTAGGACTATCCCTTCTCTGTGGGCTACTTTCATGAACCAGAAATACTGTGCTAGAGTCCATCCATTGATTAAACACAATGTATCCGGTAATTCTCATTCATGGCAGAAGATGATTCAAGTCAGAGACAAGGCGGAACCTCACATTATTTGGCATATCAACTCTGGAAACTCAAGTATATGGTGGGATAATTGGATTGGAAAGGGACCTTTGGCTTCCTTATATCCAAATGCTAACAAAAGATCCAAAATCCTCGTTAAAGATTTTATTCAAGATGGCAAATGGAATATCCAAAGGCTCAAAGATTTGTTTCCAGATGAGTTCATTCATCATATAGAAAATATCAACATTGGTAGGCACGATCTGCCTAACCAAGCTTTTTAGGATTTTACTGAAAATGTTAAGTATTCTAACAAGACGGCTTTACATCTGTTCAGAGACACAAAGGAGAAAGATCTATTCCTTACAAAGGTATGGCACTCTAGCATTCCTTTTAGAATTTCTTTTCTAACATGGAGATTGTGCTTATCTAAACTTCCTTTTGATGATATTATCCTTAATCTTGGTAAGAATATTACTTCTAATTGTAACTGCTGCACTAACCCAAAAAAAGAGACTATGCAACAAGTTTTTGTTGAGAGTGATGCAGCTAGGTATATCTGGAAAGCTATAGGATCCCCTCTGGAAATTATTCCTATGCAATTGCCAATTAGAGGATTAATAAATCATTGGTGGCTACAGAAATCCAATAATGCTCTTCACAAACTTGCTCCAAATCATTCCTATTATAATATGCCAGGAGATGTGGAAGAGTAGATGTTCTAGCAAATATGGTGATAAAAAGAGGTTCAACTACTACAAGATGGAGCAACAGATTTACTGGAATACTCAACCTGCAATCAATAGAGCTTTCCCAAAATGCAAGCTAACATTGCCTTGGGCCAATTTTTGTGACAACATGATGAAACTTCAACCTATTCCTAAGGCTATCTCAGTTTGTTGGAATAAACCAAAACAGGGATCAATTAAAGTAAACACCGATGGAAGCTTTATTCACGGTAATGGAAAAGCGGGATTGGGAGGAGTAGTGAGAAACGACCAAGGAGATCTCATTATGGCCTTCTCAATTCCTTCAAAATGCAGCAGCAATAACATGGCAGAGGCTCAAGCTGCTATGTTTGGCATTAATTGGTGTGTACAAAATGGATTCTCAGACTTCACAATTGAATTGGACTCAATGCTGGTAATGAATATGCTTAAGGAGGGTGATACCAACAACTATAGGTTGAAGAAGATCTTAAAGGACACTTCGCAAATAATGAACCAGGCCAATATTAGCCCTGTGCATTGCTTCAGGGAGGCAAATGAAGTAGCAGATTCTCTCGCAAAATTGGCGACTACTAACTCTGAAGCCAAATTATACCTTTCTTTCCAACAACTCCCAAAAGGAACTAAAGGTTCTTTTGTGCTTGACAAACATCATATGCCTATTGTTAGGCTTAAATATGACAAAGTAAATTTTTTTGTTAGTTAAGTAGTAAATGTCTTGTAGTTTAACAGAGACACAAACTTATGTAACAACCTCTATCGGATGTATATCATTATGTTGTAATCCTTGGAGGTAAGGCTCACATCCTCCTCCTATATTTTGGAAATAAAAACAACACCCCAGGAAATCTGGGAAATTCTATCAGAAAAAAAAAGTTAAATTAGCTATCCGTTTTGGGACATGGTGACTGTTAAAACTCAATTTTAGCCCAACATTTAGGAAACATAAAGGCTCATAATAATAACTTGTAACACCATCCAATTTAAAACATAACCAGAAATATTAGACATGCTGAATAAGATTCATAATCACCTAATATGGTTGGAATAAGATGTCTTTCAACAATAACAGTGGGACATGCTTATTAAGCAAGAAACAAACAATGAAGTAAAACAATACAGACACAACAAACTGGAAACAGTACTTTTACAACTCAGAAAGAAAACACACCACCATGATTAGGGCCTCGAAATGCAACAGATACGTTAAGGATGTTTGTTCAAGCCGACAGTGGTGCGCATTTATTTAAACATTTCTCCAAAACCATAGCGACAGATTCATTTCCAAATGCTCGAATAGACAAAAGACAAACATGCTTCCTTTATTGGAACAATCTCATCAGATGACCGGACTGCAGAAAACATGAAATAAGGTCAATTCCTGATTCCTCCCTGCAGAAAGGAGGAAAATTAGTAAATGAAAAGACAGAGGAAAAGTGGTGCTAATAAGTTAGAAAGAAACCACTAAATCATTCACAGTAATCCATCTACTATAGTACCATAGAAGTCCATTTACAGTAGAATAAAAAGCATGGTATTTTCTATTCGGAATCATGGTCGATCTGTTTGTATAAGTAAAAGCAGACTGCATTCAGAATCTAAGGGGAAATAATTAGTCTTTCACGAATTAGAGGGCAGCCCAGTGCACTAAACTCCCGCTATGCGCGGTTCCGAGCGAAGGGCCGTACCACAAGGGTCTATTATATACAATCTTACCTTGCATTTCTGCAAGAGGTTGTTTCCACGGCTCGAACCTGAAGCAACTTTATCAGTTACGCCAAGGCTCCTCTTCTCTTTCACGAATTAGAAGAATGCAAATAAAATTACAAAAGATACAGTCTTACACCGGCATTCTACTAAATGAGATAGATGCAGTCACGGAAAATATATGGCATCTGGAAAAGAATGTAGTCGTGCAGACAAAAGTTTATTGAAGACTATCATAGAGATTTAATCATTTCAATACAAATAAATTTGACTGACCTTTCAATTCACTTTGTGGCCTTGGATCCAGCTTCAGGAGGGAATATGGTGAGGTTGAATTTGATGCTTTTAGATGTCTTGCCTTCCTGTATTTCTTTTGCAGATTTGACCGCCTTGCTTGTACTCTCCAACCTCATCTCTTGAAGGTTAGGTATATTAGCCAGCTCAAGTGGCACAGCTTCGAGCTTTTCACAGGAGATAAGAACAAGGTGCCTAAGCACAGGGAAGTTAATATCCGACGCCTCCCAATATTCTAACTCTGACCTTTCAATCCACAAGACCTGGAGTGCGCTAAATCCTGTCTTTGGCTTCCAGGAATCACCGGCGAATGCGTTTTCTTTAAACTTTAGAACCTCAAGGGCTTCCAGCTTCCCCAATTTTTCTGCCTCACTCCAACCAAACCTTGTGTTTGTCAAAGTTAACTTCTTCACAGTACGTACAAGTTGGGAGAATGTTGGAGGGAGGTGAGGTGCTTTATTCATGTAAAGAACATCATTCACCAAATTCAATTGTTCCAGGCACTTTAGCTCTTCAAGATTGTTGATTCCACCCTTGTAAGCACCAAGAAAAGCCGCCATTTGTCCTCGAATGCTCAATTTTTTAAGATGACAAGCCTTTGCAAGCACTTCTTTCTCACAGCTTTCAGGTGCAACCATACTAAGAGTTTGTAGAGAAGAAGCTTTACCTGACGACGTGGCAGCAGGTGGTTGCAATTTTGCAGGTATGTTGGTGTGAAGATGCCTCAACTGTAACATGTTCCATATGTCTGCTTTTACATCAAGGGTGGACTCTGAGGTACTTGTATTAAGAATAAGAGTTTGTAAATTCCAAAATTTACCAATGGTCAAAGGAATGGCATTGAAGTCACCTGAGATAGCAATATATCTCAAATGAAATAACTGGTTAAAATCTTTTGAGAAGAGAAATTTGAGGGGTTCAACGTCCAAAACCCTGACAAGCGGAAACGCTTTGTGAATGAGTTTAATGTCATTAGGAGTCAACCCGCTGATTTGTTTTTCTTTTGAGGAAAAACAATAGAAAGATCTAACATGCTCCGCAGAAGGTTTCTTGGAGAGAAAGCCTTTCAGATTAGAGGGTGGAATGCACAATCGACGAGATTTATTTGGGTCTTCAATAGGAATAGCTTGATCAGGTGTTAGACTGACTTCTTGAAAAAGCCATTTGTTGCTAGCCTCCTTTTTGCAGAACTGATGCAACATGTCGTGAAGACGACAAGTTTTTATTTGACCATCAGACTTCTTTTGCTGCAATATCACTAAATTTCTATTGATAAGATCGTTCAAATAAAACTCCGCTATCTCCTCCAGAGTGTACGATTCCTGTGGCTTTATCAACCCCTCCGCTATCCACAAGCGAATCACTTTCCAAGAAGGGATATCAAAGCCTCGAGGAAAGACACCACAATACAGGAAGCACGTCTGCATTTCTTGGGGCAAACGATCATAACTCATCTCCACAAATTTCAAGCAGCTCTCTTCGTTATTCCCATAAAGATGCTGAGGTACATTTTTCTCAACTCTTATCCAATCATTTGTGTTCGGACGACCTCTTAATGCTCCTGCAATAACCACTACTGCAAGTGGTACTCCACCACATTTTCGGGCAATGCTTTCTCCATGTCCTACTAAATCATTAGGACAACTTTTCTTGCCAAAAACTCTCTTTACCAACAATTCAAAACTTTCTTTTGGAGTCAAAAATTTCAGATCGTGAGGATCTGGATTGGCATAAGTAGCCAGAACTTTATCACGCGTTGTCATCATGACTCGATGCCCCTTTCCGTTTTCTGGGAAAACTTTCTTTACATAATCAATGACTTTTATTTCCCAAACATCGTCTAAACAAATGAGACATCTACCTCCTTTCTTGATAAAACCGGCTATCACCTTAGCTAATGCGTTCTCATCCTCATGCTGATAATCTTCTGTGCGTCTTGTGAAGAATTTGAGAATATTAAGAAAAACATCCTTTATTTTGTAAGATTGGCCAACGTAAACCCAATGGACGCCGAAAAATTCATATGAAAGTTGAGGATCATTGTAGATTTTTCTTGCTAGTGTGGTTTTTCCAAGTCCCGGCATACCCACCACTGGAATAATATCTAGATCCTCTGATCCTTCAACAAGTCGCTTGATCACTTTGTCCGCTTCCTCATCAAAGCCGACAACTTCATCATCCTCCAAAGAAGGACCCTTTTCAAGATAATAAAAATGGATCACATCAGAAACAGAGTGAATAATACTTGTTACATCGAGTTTATCTAACATTTTCATGATTCTGTAAATCTTATTACACGATCACTAGAACATATCACTTAAACACTTGTTTGTTTGTGATGCCATTAATCACTAACTGAATAGATAGTCTTTGGATGCAATGATTTCGTAGTCAGATTTTGGATTTAAGAGTTTCTTTTTATCTTGACTTCCAGATTATTACATCAAACAGCCATTTAATATTGATCTGTAGCTGTACATTAACTCAAACCATGAAAAGCATCAGATCACTGGACTTAAGCAAATAAAATAAAATAAATACATAAATACCAGAAAATTGAATTAAGCAAAAAAAAAAAAAAAAAAAAAAAAAAANTGTAAAGTATGGTACATTCTTCTATCATCAACGAGTACATTTACTTCCACTTTTAGGTTCTAACTAGTAGTCGTACCCGCGCGATGCGCGGTCAATATTAAAAAGAAAAAATTAAATTATAATCATTCTTCTTTGATACTATTAGACCGTATTGCTTTAATAAATTTTAATTGTCATTTTATTTGTCAATATGATATACACAACCTTCACTAATATTTGAATAGTTAATTTTTTTGTTAATTTTCAATAAATAATTTTTTTGTTATTAAATAATTATGTCATGCGGCTTTTATCTAGTCCACCAATTGTATTAATATGGTACCTTTTTCTTTGGCTTTTAATAATATATAGATAGATTATTAGCATATTACTTGTTTAATATTTTTGTCTGTTGTTTTTTTTGTAATATAATAGAAGATATACATTTTATT
>MU700403.1:79762-129318 GCA_026770625.1 Nicotiana glauca
AACCACAGAGCATACTTAGACAGTACCTTGGCTCTGATACCAATTGTTGCGGAAGCCAAATGTATATAGTGTGAATAAGTCATAACTACTATACCAAAAATTATGACAGTCACTAAATAATAAATAAGACAATAAAATAACAATAAAAGGAATACCAGAATTTACGAGGTTCGGCTAATTTTGCCTACTCCTCGGACACAACGAATATTTTATTCCACTCCAAAAATACAAGTGAAATAATACTAAAGAGAGAAGATACAAATGCCTTAAGAAGATAAGAAGGCAAATGAGAGGTGTGTCTAAATCCTAAACATTAGGCCTCCTTTTATAGGGAAAAATTCCCTACAAAAGGGGTTTCCAACCGATGTGGGAGGAGAAAATATTTTGACATTTCAACAATCTTCTCTTGTTCCAGAAGGTTGTTAGTATATTGTAGTTTTATATGTTCTTGTACAGTGATGAGAGAGACCATACCTGGCCTTTTCAATTCTCTATGATATGCTCTTATATTCTACAATATTGAGTTTTTTGAAGAGTGGTTTAAGAGCATTGAGTTTCTTCCAGACGTCCTCCATATTGTCAAAAACTATCCTCATTCTCCATATACTGATCACTATTGTTTCAAAGTCCTCATGAGAAGATCACACATTAAAGAATCAAAAGGGTGATCTGATACTGAATCATACAATCTTTATGTTGAGCAGCATAGGTGAGTGATCAAATATCAGAGGTGTGTGATAGTACATGCATTACCCTAGTTTATCATCCAACTGTCATTGCCAAACACCCTGTCAATTCTACTTAATATCCTATCTGCACCTTGCTGTTTATTGGGGCAAGTTTAGTAGTCCCCTTTCCAGGGTAGCTCATTCAAGAGGAGGGTATGAATGCAATAAGAAAAATCAGCCATTTCATTTGTAGTAACTGGATTGCCATACATCATATCCTGTGTATATAGCATGGCATTAAAATCACCACTTACAATCCAAGGTTTAGTCATATGCACAGAGATGTCAACCAAACTTGTCCATAGAGCCTTTGTTTGTTGAAATGTATTAAACACATAGACCAGAGTAAAATATGCTTCAAAACCATCCATCCTGCCCCTGACTAAGCAGTGAAAAGGCTGAGCCTCAACTCTATCAATATCCATACAATACACATTAGGATCCCAGGTAAGCCATATTCTTCCATTTAGTGCACTTTGGTAATTACATTGCAATGCCTATCCTGGTAATATATTTTTAAGTACTCTATTAACACTAGCTTCTTTAACTCTGATTTCAAGCAAACCAGCCAGTTATATATGCTTATTCTTCAGATATAATTGTAGTTCCTTCTGCTTGTATCTCTTGTTAATACCCCAAATATTTCACACTAGCCAGGCCATTGGGATAATATAGGATGCCCACTTTGTGCTGTAGGCAAGTATCTGTGATTCCCAATTCCTCCTACTCTCATTGTTACATAGCTAAGTCTCCGAATACTAGTAGACAATGCTAGAAAGTCCCTGGTATAGCTCACACCTAGAAAAACTGAAACGGATGAATACTGGTCCATTCACAAGTGAAGCTCTCCACCTTCCTCCAGCATTGTTCAGTTTTCTACGCAAGCTGAAGAAGTTAACTTTGTCAAACACGAGGTTTGATTGGAGCGAGGCGGATAAACTGGGGCAGCTGGAATGCCTAGAAGTCCTGAAGTTGAAAAAAGATGCCTTTACAGGTAAGTCGTGGAAGCCAGAGATAACTCTAGCTCTTGTGGATTGAAATTGCTGACCTCGAATATTGGGAGGCTTCAAGACTTAGGAGACTTGTTATTTGGGGATGTCCTAAATTTGCGAGTGTGCCAGTTGAGCTATCTCAGCTTCATGACTCGACATATAGATGATGGAAACAAGAAAAGCAGTCAAATCTGAAACGAGATAAAAACGAGAGAAACATAAATGCATGCTCCTAGAAGCATCAAAAATCTTGCTTCCAGGGCCATTCAGTGAAGTTAAATTCATTTTGCCTTGAAATGATTATAACTCTCCATTCTAAGTGGTTAATTATGTGTTTACATTCATGTCCAGCTGGTTTCATGTTTCGTGCATGGTATATTTGTTTAGAGAGTTATCCATGAAATTCCGTAATTAAGTATTCTTCCCCTTCTATATATTCTGGATTGCATTTGCTCAAACACTGAATTGAGAGGTATTTTTATTTTTTAGTCAAAGTAAAATATAGAATTTGAATCCCCGTGATATGAGCACGGTCACGGTGATCTTCAGTTATTTTCGTGTTTCTCCGCTTAAACATGTGGTTGGACCATGATTAAGAATAGAAATAACATAATGTCTATATTCTGATATATATCGATTTCTGTGGAACTAGACTAGATGGAATGTTGCAATATAAATTTCTTCAGAACCACGAAGAGATTTCCCTTTATAGGCAATATACTTATCTGCAACACTTTGCTCTTTCTCTTTTCTTTTCTTTTTTCCTTATTTTCCTCCTTTCTGCAGGAAATAATCCGGAGCTGGGATTCTAGAATGCTCTTTGATACGTTGTCACCGCATTTCACGTTTTGTACAGTCCAGTCATCTGATGTTCCAATAAAGAAAACCTGTTTGTCTTTTGTCTATTCAAGTTTCGTGAAGTTGGAAATAAGTAACCTCGTCGTTTTGGAGATATGTTAAATAAATGTTCTCCACTGTCGGATTGAAATAAACAGCGTTTCGGGGTCTCTTGCAGTTCGTTCTCGATCACGATCACGGTTGACTGTTTTCTTTCTCAGTAAAAGTATTGTTTGCCTGTTTCCAGTATGTTGTGTCTGTATTGATTTACTTCATTACTTAAGCATGTCCGATTGTTATTGTTGAAAGACATCTTACTCCAACCAGATCAGCTGATTTTTGATATGATTCTGTTTGTGTTTTAATTGGATGGGTTTACATTTATATTATAGACACATATGTTTCGGATTACCTCGTCCTAAAATGTATAGGTAATCTAACTTTGATTGGGTGAATGCACTAATCCACATTCAGTTTCCTGATTATTTAAATGTGGGAATCAGTTTACTACAGAAATTAGTAATTGAGATAAGAATGCATCTTGATATATATATGTATATCCTAGAATGGGACGATAAAAACGTGGTACAATGTTAATGGATCATTTCCTCGTGCTTTGATTTGTTAGCTATTTAAGCTTCTTATAATTATTTGTAGAAATTATACTAGATATAAAATAGTACTACAGTAGCAGCAAATAAAGTTCATACCTTGCAATGAAGTAGCACGTAGTTGGGGAAAACGTGGAGATGATAGATCAGAATCTAAGACTTGAAGGTGCGATGGCTCGTTCTCTTTAGTTGGTTGTTTAAACGGACAAGAGGTTTGTTGGTTTGAAAATTGATTAACTTAATTTTCATGCTCTAAAGGCTGAAAAATTACTTTTTTATTTTTTAAATTAAAGAAAGCATTACAACAAAACAATTGTTAGTCATATGATATTACCATTTATAGACGAATACTTCCATGAATGTCACTCATGGTTCTGCAAAGAAATTGTCTCTTAATAAAATGCATACTTTTGTCAAAACGAGCATATCCTTTCAAAGACACGAGAAAGGACAGTTATGTTTTGATTTATTCGATTTCGAACCAAAAGAAAACCTTTTAATGAAATGGTGCAATTACACTCATTGCATAAGTGCCCTTTTCAGTTGTGCACTCCTAAAAGTTGTAAAGTTTATAAACTACTCATAATAGTACAACAGCAACATCTATGAAACTCTAACAACCAAACGATGCAACTGCTCATCAGATGATACTGAAGTTTATCAAGAATCAATGCCAGCACCAACAGCAATTATGGCCATAGAAGATTTCCAACTGTTCCCGGCTACAATTTAAAAAATCTTTTCTTTTGCATGGAACCATCATCCAGTATAAGTATATTAAATATATTTATCTAGTATTCCTTTTCAGAATCCAAACAAAGGCAGTAAGCAACTAAGCCAACAACTGGAACATAACTGACATTTCTCACTAAGCCAACTTTATCTTCCTGTATATTTTGCAAGTTGCTCCCTATCAACCAAGGTTGGAATATACTGTAGAGACAAATATCCCAGATGAAGGCATAAGCAAGTCTTTCAGAGGATAGATAGCTGAGCAAGAACTCCCATCTATCAGATATACTCCCAAAATCACCATCTCCTCTCCCGAAAATGGCCCAATATGTCGATAGCAGGCAGGCGGCTCCACCAATCAGTCCAACAATAGATGCACCACGAGTCATGATCGAACCCAGTTGAGAGGTTGCTCTTGGAGAGCACTCTGAGTCGATCTTATTTAGCCGAATGGCCATGTACGGAATTAAAAATGCTGCATCGAATTCCAAATAGCTCATTAATAAGTCTCTTGTCGAACCATGATTTATTCACAAAAGAAAAGAGTTACATTTGAAGGAAGCAGAAAATCAAAGATAGCAAAGAGAAAATATCCAGTAACATTAGACAAGAAAATCTGGGTCAGAATATCTAGCTCTTGAATGAGCAAGAGAAATTTTAGAAAAGTAAATGCAATGTTTTATATCCAAAAACAATTTAACTCGCAAACTTTTGATTTTACCCTTATTGAGACGATTTTAGATTACAAGTTTCAGAAGTCTTTATTTCTTAAATCCATGCTTATACCGTCACATAAAATGGACAAAGGGAGTAATAGCCATGCCATTTTAATCACCTAAACTCCTAGTCAATGATAAAGTTTTCAATTTGGGTCCCAAGCAATTTTGGTCGAAGCAATTCCAGTATATTCAGGAAATCATATTATATACCATTTATCATCCTAGTTTTCTTCAGGTAGACACTTATTGAGAATTCCATGGGGATGGAGGACTTTATTTTTGGCCACAACCAAAAGTAAGTGTTTGAAAAGTGCATTACTGTTTGTGAGGAACATTTGGAGGCCCCATAAAAGATCTAATGATCCCTTGTATCTGTCTCTCTTGCGATCACTGAATAGTAATGGAGCGAACATGAAAGTCCAGCCAATTACAAAATTAAACAGTCCTTCAGACATCTGGAATAAAAATCAGAGAAGAATGTTAAAAACGAGATCCATGCCAATTAGTAAATTTGTATTTTACAAAGTAGTTACCGGATGAAGCACCGGTGCCTCCAGTAAGTGGACACCCCCTACTCTGCCAAAGAGTTCATTGCGTAAAGTTCAATGTCAAATTTATGGTAAATGACAGATTGAAAACCGACATGGAAAGTCATATAAGTACAATATTCAGATCAGTAACTGTTTAATTTGAAAATTTATATGCATCTAAAAGAAGCAGGACTAAGTTGAGACAGTGGTATAAAACGAAAATTCAACATATGAAGTGCACCAAAACGGTTCTGCTTAAGTGCTATAAAAACAGAATACATTCTTAAAAGTCATATATAAAAGTGTTTGGTATGTTAGTATGTATAAATTGTGAATGACACAAGCATACATATCAAAAGGATGTCAAAGTTGAAATCGAATTCCCAATTAAACCAACCTTTAAAGAGTTAATAATAAATCTGGTAAAGGCCAAGACACAGTGATTATTCAAGAATCGATATTTCTAGTTAGGGCATGCTCCAACATCGAGAAATATAGGTGATAACCAAGGGAAAGTGGACCATATAAAAAAAAGACGATAGACTATGTTTTTGTTTGTGATGAGTGTCAATTATGGCACCTATTGTCAGCTACAAAAATGTGACAAAATTAGCATCTCTAGACAAGAAAGGAATGCAGGTTTACTACTGAAATATTTGCATTAAACTAATTCGGTACAGTTCATAAGATTTCAACATACCAGCATTCAGAAGAGGCAGAATGAAGAAGAAATTGAGGGAGAGACCAATCAGATCATTGACTGTTTCTGAACTGATTGCCCACACTGGATCTCCCTGCATTACATATCAACATATTTTCAAGTAATATAGAAGCAGAAAATTCAGAATTGTTTGTTATGGAGGTATATCACCAAAGAGAAGTCCATGTCATTGGGCAAAAAAGGAATGTTAAGCCATATATACCACTATTGTTCCTATCATGTGCAAAAGGTGAGGAACTAAATTCAGAAGTCTAACGTGCATCACATCATCGTTTATAAAGGTGATACACAACCATGGGCAGGTAAATGCTACTTCTGTAGGGAGCTATCGGAACTATCAGAATGAGCTACAACAAAATCTTAATGTTTTGAGGCAATATTCAAACTTCTAGACGTATTGTTCATTTACTCCTTTAGCAACCCCTCCACCCCTCTTTTCCAACAAAGAAATCTGGATCTAGACGCAGTTCTGAAGTTTGAGTATTAACAGAAAAGGAAATAGATTCAAACAGCATGAAATGCAGGCGAAATATACAAATGACTGTCTCCAGGCTATGGTGTGAAATATTTTCAGAATATACAAGATTTGCTTGTAAGTGAAATGTATCTCTAGTTACCTTTTCAGTACTTTCTGGCAAATGGTAAAGTTAACTTCCGAGTATCTAACAGATATAAGCTGTGGGAGACACAAACTTAAAAACTAGTGAAGAGTAGCCTTGTAATCCAATATTCAGATATACCACTTAGTGAAACTATATTTTCAAGTCCTTAAAAGACAAAGTAATTAGTATTGGAATGAAATAAGCCCGAAAAGAGTGGAATGGACATAAAGAATTGATATAGCTGACCGATTAGTTTGGGGTTGAGGCTTGGTTGATATGTTCAAACTCGAGATTGGAGTTGTCCGCCCCAGGGTTGTGAAAAGGGTCGCTTCCTCGCTTAAAGCGAGAAGCGAAGCGACCATCTGACCGCTTCTGCAATATGAAGCGTAGCAGGTAGGCAAAAGCGTGCGCTTCCCACTAAAAAGCGAGAAGTGACGATGCAAAGCGAGGCGATCGAAGCAAGCGCTTCTCTGTTTTAAACACCTGCCAACCTATTTAATTAAAAAAGGTGCTCTTTTATTAAAACATACGAGTACCAGCAGCAACGGAGAGAAAGAGGCAACTAGGGTTCCAAGTTTTCTATACTTTTCAACTTCAATTTATCAAGTTTGGTCCAGGTATGTGATTTCTTCTTCTTTAACTGTTTCAGCGTCCAAATAGCAGTGAAATGCTGGCGAATTTCTTTTTTTCCCTTCAGTTCTTCTTTCTCAGTCTTTTCCTCTTCGTTGAAATGCTGCCCAGTTCTTCTTTCACTATTTTTTTGTTTGAAATGTTGCCCATATTTTAACAGAATGGTATACTGTCCTTCCTCTTATTTTTATATCCTTTATTCTTAGTTCTTATTGCCTTTCTTACGTGTTATGTAGTTATTCTTTTAATGGCATCAAAAGAAGATAGGAAAGACCCGGCCTGGGCTTATTCTGCAAGAGTTAGCGAGACCAACAAGATGGAAATTAGATGTCTTTTTTGTGACAAGATTTCAAATGGGGGAATCTATCGTCAAAAAGCGCATCTAATCGGTGGTGACCCAAATGTCGCGGCTTGTCCTAAAGTTCAGTCATAAGTGAAGGATGAATTGAAAGCATTCTTCAAAAAAAAAGAGTTAAAGGCTCAAATACTTCAGGAACAAGAACTTCATAAACTTGATGATGACGATGATGAAATAGAAGAAGGTGACGATGCTTCGTCGCTTCCATCAAAATCACAAAAGCGGGGAAGGATGCAAATATTGTCTTCTAGTTGTGGATCTACTGGCAAGACCAAAGGTCCTATGGATTATTATTTCCCGCAAAAATCAGGAGATAAGGGAGGGAAAAATGGTAATCCTCAAATTGATGCCAAAGGAATTTCGAGGGACCGTGCAGTTGCAATGTTTGCACGGTGGATGTATGATGCAGGTCTCCTTTTAGTTGTGTTAATTATACTGACATTTTTTCTGCTTTTATTGAGGCCGTAGGCCAATATGGTCCATGAATGAAATCATGAAGTTAGAGGTCCATATCTAAAAAAAAGAGGTGGAATAGACTAACAAAATCGTGGAGGAGACAAAGTAGAATGGAACATGTTTGGTTGTTCCATTATGATGGATAAGTGGACAGCAAGAAATGGAAAAATGATCATCAATATCTTGATGAATTCTCCTAAAGGAAGCTTGTTTCTTGAGTCTGTTGATGCAAGCGACTCTTCCACTGATTCAACCAAAATGCACTCTTTGTTCAAGAGTATAATAGACTCATAGCCTGTTTGGCCAAGCTTCTAAATCAGCTTCGTTTGAGAAGTGTTTTTTTCAAAAGTACTTTTAAAAAAAGTGCTTTTGGTGAGAGGCAGTTTGTGTTTGGCTAATTAATTTGAAAAGCACTTTTGAGCAGTAATTAGTGTTTGGCCAACCTTTTGAGAACTGCTTCTAAGCAAAGTGCTTATTGAGAGAAGCTACCTTTTTTGCTTCTCAAAAACTGTTTCTGCTTCTCCTCAAAAGCACTTTTTTCCTTCCAAAAGCTTGGCCAAACAGCTCAATTTTTTGCCAAAAGTGTTTTTGGCCAAACAAAGCACTTTTGGCCCCAAAAAGAAGTTTGGCCAAACAGGCTATCAATTGGAGCAGAAAATGTTGTTCAAGTTGTCACGGACAACGCCAGTGAAAATGCTAAAGCTAGTGATTTGATATTTGTAGGGTACCCGCATATTTATTGAACTCCATGTGCAGCACATTGCATTAATTTGATCTTCAGTGACATTTTCAACTACAGACCCTTCAGTTCAGTCTTTAATCGGGCAATTAGAGTGCATTCCTATATTGTTCAAAGGCCTTTGTTGTTGAATATGATGAAGAGATTCACAAAACGTAGAAGCTTGGTGAAACCTGCAAAGACAAGAAACTTGCTACCGCTTTCTTGACTTTGCATAGAAATGTATCAGCAAAAAAGCAATTTGAAGAAGTTGTTTATTTCATATGAGTATACTAACAGTGCCCATTTAGAAGTTAGGTTCCAATCCCAACAAAAGCTCTTTGCTCTCTGACCTTCACTATGCCCAAAAGAAATAGTAGAAAGGAAGAAAGAAATTTGTTCAAGTATTCAAGCGTGTGACCTAGCAGTCGATGAAGTTGGGAATAAGATCCATGTGATACCATGGTACAAATCCCATTAGATTTAACAAATGGCTAAGTGATTTCTTCCTTAGATAGAGCGTGTAACGAATTGATGAAGACATGGTGAAGGATTTATAGAGTTTTTCGAAGTTACAATTTTGTCCTAAAATTAGTTGTAATTTTACTTTTAACCCCGTAGTTAGCTTTTGCATATTTTGCTTTTATCCTTTAAATACCTATTGTACAGCACTTGCGAGAGGAATTGGATCAATGAAAATCTAATATTTTTCTCTGCATTTTCCTTTCCTTCTTCTTTTATAATTCTTGTTTCTCTTCCATGGCCTTTCCCATTTGGGAATCATAACAATTGGTATCAGAGCCGACGATTCTCGGCTGTTCATCGTTGTTAATGTTAGAGTCCGACGGAGGTTCAAATCAGTTGGAGCAACAAATTCAAGCTTTTATGGAAAGATCGAACAGAAAACTGCAGTATATGGAAGAATGGTACCAAAATCATTTCAGAACCTTTCATAGTTCAGAAAATCAGTATAACCTTCAAAGGTCGGAGTATGATCAGTGGGTTTCCGATAACCTGTATGCATATCATCAGTATTCTGGTGCAAATCCATGTTTTTATGGAGATTCCGGTAGTGATTTCACTGGTGGATTCGCTAACCCAACAAATGGAGGATGGAATTATATCGATTCACCCACAAATGCTTACTCTTACCAAAATCCATATGCTTACCATTTTGACGGTAACTATCCAGGTTTCTATTTGGTTCGGTTGGGTGATGGTTATGTGGTAGCAGTGACAGCCGCTAGAGCTGCTCCTACACACAGAGACCAACAGACAGTGACGAGTAGGTTCAGGAAAAATAGGAAGACGAGAGCATACGTCAGTGCCTGCCATGGTCGTATCAGAAAACACAGGAAACATGCCATAGGTCGAGGAAATACTGGTGGAATGCACCATCACAGAATGCTCTTCGACAAATGCCACTCCGGTAACTTAGGGAAAGTGGGTATGAGATATTTCCACTATCACAAGGGCTTGTCTGTGCAAGAAAGGATAGGAAACCCAGGGGAGGACCAACTGTTTGATAAAAGTCCCAACATAAATGAGACTGTGGAAGTTAACCCTAATGCGATGACCAATATTCGATTTCAATTGTGTGTAACTTCAATTACTCTAAATTATGTCAGTGAACTTAATGATAAACTGATTCCTAGTGGCTATGAAATTGCTTTGATCCAAAATGATGGAGAAGGTGCTGTAGTAAAAAGTGAGATTCAGAATTATTCAGAAAGTGAGGTGGATCAAGTGTGTGATAAAATCCCTCAAAGGGATGACACCAGTGTGTCGAATAAGCAATGCGATGACGGTGTTGGGGATGTGCCTTTGGAGATCGAAGATGAGTATGTTAATATTGTAAACTCCATAAATCTTGTTGACATGGTGTTCGATGAAAGTCTTCAAAAGGATGAAGAATTTCTCCCTAAACGAACAACTCTTAATGAAGGACAAGAAGTCACTCTTAAGCTTTCTATTACCCGTATTAGTGAGCAAAGAATGCATTCCAACCCTCTCATAGTAGCTATTCCAAATGGTATCAACCTCTATTCTAACAAGACAGATTTGGATGTTAATAGCCTCTCGTTGTTGGCCGAGGTGCATGGGAATTATACTTTATTTGAGCTAAGTCAGCCACTACATGCTTTGTGCGTGAATGCAAGTCATGATTCATCCACATTTGTGAAAAATTCCTTGATGGTTTGGTATTCCAAGTTTGGGATGGTTGAAGATGTATATCGTCCATTTAGAAATCTAGGAATGTGGAATACACGATCGATTGTTTTCACTCAACACTATCGAGAATCACTATTTTTTGATATTTCAAGCAATCATGTGCTTCTTTTTTTTGGTGACATATCGTGTTTCTGGTCCGAAGGTTTTGGGAACATTTTTGGCTGGATAAAAGGTGGTAGAAGATCACACGTTGATTCCCTACGCAGAGAAAGCCAATTAAATTGTCCTGCAAGTGATTTTAAGAGGATTCATTTAGTTAGATGTTTTGTGGCTCTACATGGTCATATCAAGTATGGACTTTCTGATGTTGGCTCCTCTGCTTTGGGAGGTTCAGGAGCTGGTGTAATAACTCCTTGGATGTCGAGCTAGCTATGGGATTATCTAAGAAGAAGTGATGCGTATGATTTTCTATTTTCTCTTTCTAGTGGTGTTGATAATTTCTCTGCTATAGTTGGTTCAATGTGCCAACTTGTAGTAAAAGAAACTGCAAATGGCGATGAGCAGGCTACAGCTGATGTCTTTCGAATTGACCATCACACTGATGGTCAGTTTGCAACTGATAGCAAAGAGTTAGTTAAACACATCATTACCACTATGTTTCTGGGATCTAGAAATAGTTTAGAAGCTACAATAGCTCAAGCAACGGTGTTGGCCGATAAGATTGCATTTGTTGGTGTTCTTATGGATTGCGGCCACAAAGGTTGGATAGATAAGGATCAGTACCTGTTTGAATTCATGGATGAACATTATGGAAAACGTGAGCACTCACTGACAAATGAAGAAATCTATGTTGTTTTGTCATTAGTCTTTTGCGCAGTAACTTTTTATCCTCTTCTGAAGTATAAGATATTGATGCTTATAACTAATGATAGTGGAGTAACATGTACTCGGCGAAGTAGAATATCTGCAGAGACATGGGAGTTGGAAATTCTCTTTATGTGTAAACAATTTGAAAGCTCAAATGCTCTTAGCTTCTTCTGGCAAATCTCTCAGTATGTTTTAATAAGAGCTACAAATATGTTCTTGTGTGTCTCTTTATTATGGTCCATCTCACAAATGTCTCCTTGGATTAAGGGCATTGGAAATGCATTATCCATATCTATGTTAAGCTATTTGAGGGATGAGACTTTATTATCAGAGGAGGAAGTAAGAGGTTCCATAGTTGAACAATGGAGTAAGAAGGTGGTGAGTGGACCTTTATATCTTCCTAATTCATTTACTGTTTTGGAGCTGTTCTCCGTTGAAATTTTATGGAGCAATACGATATTTCCATTACTGTCAAGGGAATCACTTTTTCCAAGGTTATGACACAAACCAGAGACAGGTTGCAATCCATATATTTTGTTACTAGTGCCAAGGAGCTACTATATAATAGATAATGCGGGTCGTGGATATGACAGAATGCAAGTCCGTGATGGCATTATCGACGTATTAGCTTGCAAGTGTATTTCACCTCTATTCTGGAGCCAAAGTGATGCTGTAGCACATGCTCATCTTTGTCAAGATAACTGTTGCAAAATATGTGGGTAGAGGTGTTAATCGGGCCGGGCTGACCCGCTAACAGCCCGGTTCAACCCGGGTCAGCCCGGTCCAGCCCGTTACTGTAGCAAAAAAGCGGGTTGGGACGGGTTGGGCGGGGGGCGGGCTACAAACGTTAATTTTTTTTTAAACGGGTGGCCGAACCCGCTACAACCCGTTAAGCCCTTAACGGGTTCTTAACGGGCTACAGCCCGGTTCAGCCCGTTAACCCATAATATATATATTTTTTTATTTTTTTATTAAAATCTTACCGTTGCCAACGTTCACATAACTTAATTTTTTTTAAAAAAAAAATTATATATAGCCCGACCCGCCCGAGCCCGTTAAGCCCGAACCCGTACGGGCCCTATAGAACCCGAAAAATCCCAGCCCGCCACCAACCCGTTAACCCCAGCCCGATAACAACCCGCCCCGAACCCGTATGGGCTGATGTTTTTTTTGTCCAGCCCGTCCCAACCTGCCCGATTAACACCTTTATATGTGGGTCTCTGCAACATTCAAATTCACTAATTCATTGTCTACGCTTTTGGCTATCTATTGTGACAGCATATTCATTTCTTATTAGTGGTGCCTTGATATCTTTAAGTGGTGTTGCAATTGTTGTTCTTAGGATGAGGATTTTCTTGGCTTCCACATTGGTGCTAGAAGGTGTCAGATGGCTTGTGTTCCGACTAGCATTATTCTTAAGGTTGCTGCCTCATTTTGTTAGTGAAAGACTCTTGCTTGAGGCATCAGTATACAAGAAATTGAAAGTGTGCAGTATATTTCATTTTTTACATTGTGGAGTTGTTCAGCAGTGTTCACATCAACCTTGAGGACAAGGTTGTTTTAAGGGAGGTGGAATGTAACGAATTGATGAAGACATGATGAAGGATTTATAGAGTTTTTCGAAGTTACACTTAAGTCCTAAAATTAGTTGTAATTTTACTTTTAACCCCGTAGTTAGCTTTTGCATATTTTCCTTTTATCCTTTAAATACCTATTGTACTGCACTTGCGAGAGGCATCTGATCAATGAAAATCTAATATTTTTCTCCGCATTTTCCTTTCCTTCTTCTTTTGTAATTCTTGTTTCTCTTCCATGGCCTTTCCCATTTGGGAATCGCAACAGAGCGCAAAATACGCGAGAAACGGAAGGTGGCCCAAACATAAAGTGCCAGCTCGTTGAGAAAACAACGGAACCAACACAAGATAATGTATGGTAATGAGCAACTAAGACACAAAAAGATGCTGGCTTTATATACTCCAATGCAAGAAAATCACCAATTCACCATAGCATTGACCATATTAGCTTCGGAGTGGTTAAAATTCCATAATAGAATGATCATTAGTACACAAACAGATGCTAAAAGAACAGCTAACGGTAGGTTCAAATGTGAGTGCTCATATGAAGAACAGCTATTAGTCAAACTATCCAAATTTCAATGTTTGATTTCTGATTTTTCAAATACTTGCAATCTTTTTACTAAAAATACAATAAAATTATGTAAAACTCAGTGATTCAAGAAGAAAGGAAAGGATTTAACTGTACGTAATAGGTGAAACGAAATAAGACAGAGGAAGTAGTACATTACAGGTGCATAGGGAAGTAAGAAGAGCCACAACACGTACACTCCTTCCGCGGTCCACAATATACCCCGAGTTAATTTCCTTATTTTCTCATCCCTTTCTAAAATTGAATCCATTCCTCCACCGCCACCGCCACCGCCACCGCCACCGCCACCGCCACCGCCACCGCCACCAGATCCGGTGGTAAAAAGAGTTTTCCGGCGAGCTCTATTGCAAAGACAAAGCCTTCCGAGTTGAAGCCTTTTCACTTTGGGCTTCAACCCGAAGTGTGCACTAGTCTTGGACATTTTCGTATTGCGGCCAAATGCCAAGGCAGTTCGTCTGCCATGGCTGAATAATTGATGGCCAAATGCCAAGTCAGCTTTGGTGCATAACACAGTTGCCGGCAACATTGCCGGAGAATGGCTTAGTTGAAATTTCTCTCCTTATCCAATCAACCAAACGGACCCTTAAAAGGACGTGGTTTATTATCACCCAATGTCGTTTTTTTTTAATTTTCCTTTTTTTTCTTTTTCTAAAAGAATACGACGCTTTTTTATTTTAATTAATTTTTGCTTTGTTGTAAGAATTTCCTTGGAAGTAATTTCGGGAAAATTATTTTTTAATTTCAGCGACCTGCTATAGTTTGAAAGAAAAATAGTGTTTCCCCGTCCCTTCGTCGACAAGTCATTTTAAGTAATGTTTGATTCGTTGGAGTAACTATGAGTTATACGGTATATAATATAAAGTTTATAATTTTATCCTTATTTTTATGTAAATATAAGATTATACCGAAAATGTTCTCGAATAAAATATACTGGTATTACTGATAACATAAAAAATGTTAACCAAACACAATATAAATTCTATCAAAATTTATACTACAATATTATCTTCTAAATCATGTAGCCACAACTTTTGAATGTGTACAAAAAAATCTACACCAAAATCATTAAATATTGAATCGATGAAATTTAAATTTTGAATAAGTCTTTAAATTGTAGGAAACAAATATTCAGATTTAAATAAATCAATAAACCGAATGTAAATTAGTGCAATCACCCTATCAAATATCCACATGCTAAATAAGATTCGTAGCAGCTTGTTTGCAGACTCAGAATTACATGTCTTTCAACGTAATAATGGTACATTCTTAACCAAAGAAACAACAATAAAGTAAAGTAATACAGCAACAACAAACTGGAAAAAAATAGTACTAACAGCTTCACCCGGGGCAGAGCTAGAGTGTCGCCGGCGGGTTCGGCCGAACCTAGTAATTTTGGTTCGAACTCTGTATTTGTCTTAAAAAAATCCATTAAATATGTATAAATTATTAATTTATAACCCAATAACTTAAAACGATAAGAATTCCAAACTCATAAACTTGAAATCTTGGCCCCGTCTCTGAGTTTCACAACTTAGAAAGAAAGCACTCCATGTGACGGGAATGTGGGGTCCATCCCATTTGTAATAGGCATGTGCCTATGATTACTTTGGCCCCAAGTTTGGAAATGAACGGAGGAGAATTGAAGCTCCCCCTGTAGCATTCTTGGAGGCTATGTATTTTCTCCTATAAAAGGAGAGCTCTTTCACTTCTTTCAAACATACCAACAAAGAGAGAGAAAGAGTAAGACATCACAGACATGGTATAAAAAATAGACTGTGGAAATTTATTCCCAACAATTGGTATCAGAGCACAGGTTCTGCTCGTTCACAAAATTACTATTCACTATCGGTAGTACTATATTTGGTGAAAAAAATATCCGGAGTAAAGTACGAGGTAGCAAAATTCAACGGAGATAGCGGTTTCTCAACATGGCAAAGAATAATGAGGGATCTGCTCATTCAACATGGATTACACAAGGTACTAGATGTTGATGCCAAAAAGCCTGATACCATGAAAGCTGAGGATTGGGCTGACTTGGATGAAAAGGCTGCTAGTGCAATGAGGTTGCACTTATCATATGATGTGGTAAATAACATTATTGATGAAGACACCGCATGTAGTATTTGGACAAGGTTGGAAAGCCTATACATGTCCAAAATATTGACAAATAAATTGTACCTGAAGAAGCAGTTATACGCCCTACACATGGGTGAATGTACGAATTTATTGTCACATTTAAATGTATTTAACGGACTAATCACACAGCTTGCCAACCTCGGAGTGAAAATCAAGGAAGAAGATAAAGTCATCTTGTTGTTGAACTCGTTGCCATCTTCGTACGATAATTTGGCAACAACCATCCTGCACGGTAAGACTACCATTGAGTTGAAAGACGTCACATCGGCTCTTCTACTCAATGTGAAGATGAGAAAGAAGCCTGAAAATCAAGGACAGACTCTTATCACAGAAGGTAGAGGCATGAGTTATCAAAGGAGTTCAAGCAATTATGGTAAATCTAGAGCTCGTGGGAAGTCCAGGAACCGATCCAAGTCAAAAGCCAGAAATTGCTACAATTGCGATCAACCAGGTCACTTCAAAAGAGACTGCCCAAATATAAGGAAGGGCAAATGTGAAAGCAATGGCCAGAAGAATGACGACAATACAACCGCCATGGTTCAAAATAATAATAATGTTGTTCTTTTCATAAATGACGAAGAAGAATGCATGCACTTGGCCGGTCCAGAGTCGGAATGGGTGGTTGACACAGCGGCATCTTACCATGCCACACCGGTAAGAGATCTTTTTTGCAGATATGTAGCAGGTGATTTCGGCACTGTGAGAATAGGTAACACAAGTTACTCAAAGATTGCGGGGATTGGTGACATTTGTATCAAGACAAATGTCGGATGCACATTGGTTCTAAAGAACGTGCGGCATGTACCTGATTTGCGGATGAACTTGATCTCGGGAATTGCTTTGGACCGAGATGGGTACGAGAATTATTTTGCAAATCAAAAGTGGAGACTCACCAAGAGATCATTGGTGATTGCAAATGGAGTTGCTCGTGGCATGTTGTACAAGACAAATGTTGAAATATGCCGAGGTAAATTGAACGCGGCACAAGATGAGATTTCTGCAGATTTGTGGCACAAAAGAATGGGTCATATGAGCGAGAAGGGATTGCAGATTCTTGCCAGGAAATCACTCATCTCTTTTGCTAAAGGTACAACAGTAAAACCTTGTGAATACTGTTTATTTGGTAAGCAGCATAGAGTCTCATTTCAGACGTTGTCTGAAAGAAAATTGAATATGCTTGATTTAGTATATTCTGATGTTTGTGGTCCAATGGAAATTGAATCCATGGGCAGTAACAAATATTTTGTTACTTTTATTGATGATGCTTCACATAAATTGTGGGTTTATATCTTGAAAACAAAATATCAGGTGTTTCAAGTTTTCCAGAAGTTTCATGCTCTGGTAGAAAAGGAGACGGGTCGAAAGCTAAAGTGTCTCCGAAGCGACAATGGAGGTGAGTACGCTTCAAGGGAATTTGAAGAGTACTGCTCAAGTCATGGGATCAGAAATGAAAAGATAGTTCCTAGAACCCCACAGCACAATGGTGTCGCCGAGAGGATGAACCGCACCATTGTTGAGAAGGTGAGAAGCATGCTCAGAATGGCTAAACTGCCTAAGTCATTCTGGGTGTGAAGCAGTTTAGACTGCCTGTTCCCTCATCTATAGGAGTCCATCAGTTCCATTGAAGTTTGACATCCCAGAGAGAGTTTGAACTGACAAGGAGGTGTCCTACTCACATCTAAATGTGTTCGGTTGCAAAGCTTTTGCACATGTACCAAAGGAGCAGAGAACAAAGCTAGATGATAGATCTGTTCCTTGCATAGTCATCGGATACGGAGATGAATAGTTCGGGTACAGATTGTGGGATCCTATAAAGAAGAAGGTCATTAGAAACAGAGATGTAATCTTCCGAGAAAGTGAAGTTGGAGCTGTAGATAATAAGTCAGAGAAGACAAAGAATGGTATAATCCCTAACCTTGTTACCATTCCTTATTCTTCTAACTATCCCACAAGTGCAAAAAGTACGACCGACGAGGTTGCCCAGTAGGGAGAGCAACCTGGTGAGATTACTGAGCAAGGGGAGCAATTTGATGATGATGTCGAGCAAGTGGAATATCCCACTCAAGAAGAAGAACAACCTCAACCTCTGAGGAGATCAGAGAGGCCAAGGGTAGATTCATACAGGTACCCTTCCACAGAGTATGTCCTCATCAGTGACGAAGGGGGCCAGAAAGTCTTAAGGAGGTACTATCCCATCCATAAAAGAACCAGTGGGTGAAAGCTATGTAAGAAGAGATGGAATCTCTACAGAAAAATGGCACGTACAAGCTGGTTGAACTTCCAAAGGGTAAAACACCACTCAAATGTAAATGGATCTTTAAACTCAAGAAAGATGGAAATGGCAAGCTAGTTAGATACAAAGCTCGATTGGCGGTTAAAGGCTTCGAACAGAAGAAAGGTATTGATTTTGATGAGATTTTCTCACCTGTTGTCAAAATGACTTCTATTCGTACAATCTTGAGCTTAGCAGCTAGCCTAGATCTTGAAGTGGAGCAGTTGGATGTGAAAACCGCATTTCTTCACGGAGATTTGGAAGAGGAAATCTATATGGAGCAGCCAGAGGGATTTGAAGTAGCTGAAAGGAAAAACATGGTGTGCAAACTGAATAAGAGTCTTTATGGTTTGAAGCAGGCACCAAGGCAGTGGTACAAGAAGTTTGACTCATTCATGAAAAGTCAAACTTACATAAAGACATATTCTGATCCATGTGTATACTTCAAAAGATTTTCTGTAACAACTTTATTATATTATTGTTGTATGTGGAGGACATGTTGATTGTAGGACAAGATAAAGAGCTAATTGCAAAGTTGAAGGGAGACTTATCTATCCTTTGACATGAAGGACTTAGGCCCGGCACAACAAATTCTGGGAATAAAGATTGTTCGAGAGAGAACAAGCAGAAAGTTGTGGCTGTCTCAGGAGAAGTACATTAAACGTGTACTAGAACACGTCAACATGAAGAATGCTAAGCCAGTCAGCACACCTCTTGCTAGTTATTTGAAGTTGAGCAAGAAGATGTATCATACAACAATGGAGGAGAAAGGGAACATGGCTAGAGTTCCTTATTCTTCAGCAGTCAGAAGCTTGATGTATACAATGGTATGCACCAGACCTGATATTGCTCATGCAGTTTGTGTTGTTAGCAGGTTCCTTGAGAATCTTGGAAAAGAACATTGAGAAGCAATCAAGTGGATACTGAGATACCTGAGAGGTACTACTGGAGATTGCTTGTGTTTTGGAGGATCTGATCCAATATTGAAGGACTACATGGATGCTGATATGGCAGGTGATCTTGATAATCGTAAATCTACTACTGGATGCCTGTTCACATTTTCAGGAGGAGCTATATCCTGGCAGTCAAAGTTGCAGAAGTGTGTCGCACTCTCCACAACTGAAGCAGAGTATATTGCCGTTACTGAAGCTGGCAAGGAGATGGTATGGCTAAAACGGTTTCTTCAAGAACTAGGATTGCACCAAAAGGTATATAAAATCTATTGCGATAATCAAAGTGCAATAGACTTGAGCAAAAACACCATGTATCATGCAAGGACGAAGCATATCGACGTGAGATATCACTGGATTCGAGAAAAGATAGAGGATGGATCTATGCAGGTCAAGAAGATCCATACAAGTAAGAATCCTTCGGGTATGTTAACTAAGGTGGTACCAAGAGACAAGTTCCTTTGCAAAGAACTTGTCGGCATGCACTCAAACTAGCAACTCCAGTGTTACCTCCTTCAGGTGAATGAGACTGGAGGGGGAGATTGTGGGGTCTATCCCATTTGTAATAGGCATGTGCCTATGATTACTTTGGCCCCAAGTTTGGAAATGAATGGAGGAGAATTGAAGCTCCCCCTGTAGCATTCTTGGAGGCTACGTATTTTATCCTATAAAAGGAGAGCTCTTTCACTTCTTTCAAACACACCAACAAACAAAGAGAGAAAGAAAGAGTAAGGCATCACAGATAGGGTATAAGAAAATAATGTGTGAGAATTTATTCCCAACAACTGGTATCAGAGCACATGTTCTGCTCGTTCACAGAAATACTATTCACTATCGGTAGTACTATACTCGGTGGAAAAAAATGTCTGGAGTAAAGTACGAGGTAGCAAAATTCAACAGAGATAGCGGTTTCTCAACATGACAAAAAAGGATGAGGGATCTGCTCATTCAACAGGGATTACACAAGGTACTAGATGCTGATGCCAAAAAGCCAGATACCATGAAAATTATTAATTTATAACCCAATAACTTAAAACGATTAGAATTTCAAACTCATAAACTAGAAATCCTGGATCCGCCTCTGAGCTTCACAACTTAGAAAGAAAGCACTCCATGTGGCGGGAACTCAAAATGCAACAAATCCAGGAACATCTGTAAAACCATGCAGACAAAGACGAACCCAGGATTTGAAGGCACCGGGGCATGCACTACTCTCTTAACATAAGTTTGGCGGGCAGCTCTCTTAAAACTTGATGTTTATGCTTTGAGAGTAGTAAATTTGGCACTTTTTGAATAGTGGTTTAAAAAATTAAAAAAAAATAGCGGATGAGGGGCGGAAACTATAAAAAGAAGGAAATCTGGTTTAATGACTTTTTGAGGGGTTTAATCAAAAGAAAAAAAGCGATTGGGGCGGAAACTATAAGGAAAAAATAAAAAATAAAGAAATTTGGGCTAATAAGTCGTTCAAGTAAAAGCAAAATAATCATAAAACATAAGGCATTGCTGGATCAGGGATTTGAATCCAGGTCATCCACAAAAGAGCAAAACTTATAAAGTGCAGGTGCGAGGCCCCAACCAAGCTTTGAGTATATTAAGGTGCCCTATCAAGTATATATCCCTTTCTCAAGGTATATAGCCTATATATACATACAAATACAGAATTTTTCCCGACATTAATGGGATGAACCCCAATATTTAATTTCTCCATGTATCCAAGGCTTCCAGCAATGTCAATGTCCTGATTCTTTCCAGCAGAAAAGAGGAAAATCAGTTTTTTTCAAAAGAAAAAAAGATTAGAAGTATAATTAAGTTTCTTTGCCTATAAGGGAATCTCATCAAGTCCTTGTTTATAGATTGCATTTTAATGGAATTGAGATTATACCCTTGAGAAATTTGACTTTATTTTTTTGTTTCCAAGTTCACACTCATCAATTAGCACTAGTTTATGGTGGTTTTGAAAGAAATTCATGCACAATATTCAATCTAGTCTAGTACCATAGTCCATAGAAGTTAATATAAGTTGGAATAAAAAGACATGCTATTTATATTCTTAATCATGGTCCAACCATATGTTTTTAAGTAAAGAAACGCGAGAAGAATAGTGAATGATCACCATGACCATGCTCATGTCAACATGGGCTAAAATTTATATCGTAATGGGCAAAAAATAAAATACTGCTCAAATCAATGTTTGAGCAAAATGCAATGCAGAGTAAAGAAGTTTTTCTCAACTGACCTTTTAAATCAGTTTCAGGAGGGAATACAATGAGTTAAGAGTTTGATGCTTTCAGGAGCGCGACCGTAGAAGATGAGATAAGTCAACTGGCACATTCTCAAGCTTAGCACAGTTAAGAACAAGTTTCTTAAGTCTTGGGAAGTGATCTCTTGAAGCCTCCCAACACTCGAGGTCAGCCTTTTGAATCCACAAGACCTGGAGTTGTTTAAAACCTCCTTTCTCTGGATTCCAGGACTTTCCCGTGAATGCATTTTCTTTCAACTTCAAGACCTCAAGGCATTCCAGCTGGCCCAGTCTATCCGCCTCATTCCATTTAAACCTTGTATTTGACAAAGTTAACTTCTTCAGTTTGCACAAAAATCTGAATAATTCTGGAGGAAGGTGAAGAGCTTCACTCATGTAAGGAACATCATTCATCAGTTTCAATTTTTCTAGGCGCCCTAACCCTTGAAATGTGCTGAATCCGTCCTTGTTAGTCTCAAGAAAAGCTCCCACTCGCCCTTTAATACTCAACTTTTTGAGATTTCCGGCCTTTGCTAGCACAACTTTATTGCAACTTTCTGGTGCAACTTTAGACAGAATTTGTAGGCAAGAGCCTTCAACCGTTGGGTTAGAAGGGGGCAGCAATTCTGCGGGGATGTTGGTCTTTAGATGCCTCAACCGTGACAAGTTCCATATATTTGCTTTTATTTTAAGAGTGGGCTCTGGTGTACTTGTATTAACTATCAGAAATTGTAAATTCCAGAACTTACCAAAGGCTGCAGGAAGTTCCGCGAAATCACCTGAGATAGCAATATACCTCAAATGAAATAGTTGGTTAAGATACATGGGGAGGAAAATTTTAACAGATTGGATTTCCAAGACCCTGATCAGTGGAAATGCTTGGGAGATGATTTTAACGTCATGAAGAGACAACTCGATTTGTCTTTCTGTTGTCGAAAAGCATAAGAAAGATCTAACATGTTCTGCATTTAATTGTTTTCTGGAGAGAAAATCACGCAGAACAGATGATTCAATACACAAGCGACGAGAAGTATCTGGATCTTGTATGGAAGGAAGAATCTGATCCGGTGTTAGACGTAGTTCTTGGAAAACACTTTCCATTATCGCCTCCATCTTGTAGAACTCATACAACACGTCGTGAAAACCAATTTCTTTTATTGAATCACCATCCCTCGACAATGTGACTAGACCCCTCAGAGCAAACTCCTCCAAGTAATTCTCTGCTAGCTCCTCGAAGGTACACGTCGGACTGGACTTTATTAGTCCCTCCGCGATCCACAAGCGAATCAATTTCTGAGCAGGGATGGAATAACCTTGAAGAAAGGCGAAGCAATACAAGAAGCACGCCTTCATTTCTTGGGGCAAAATGTTGTAACTGGTTTCTACAATTTCCCAGCAACTTGCAGGGTCATTCTCTATGACAAGGTACAGCCCCACATTTTTCTCGAATCTTTCCCAATAATTTTTGTTCGGACGAGATCTTAAGGCTCCAGCACTTAACTGCACTGCAAGTGGTAATCCACTACATTTCGTTGCAATACTTTTTCCAAGTTCTACTAACTCGTCAGGACATCTTTCATTACCGAAAGCTCTCTTTTCCAGCAATTGAAAACTTTCTTCGTCAGATAGATATTTCAGACGATGAGGATGTTCACTGGCATAGCTAGCCACATACTCGTCGCGAGTGGTCATCATGATCCGATGACCTTTGTTGTTTTGTGCGAGAACTCTTTTGACCAAATCCACAACCACAAGTTCTTTAGCCCACAAATCGTCCAGGACAATGAGACATCTACCACCTTCTTTAGCCATAAAATCACATATTACTTCAGCTAATCCGTTCACATCTTTATAGCGAAATTCTTCAATGCGTTCCATGAACGATATGAGAATCTTAGAAAGGATACCCTTTAGTTCGTATGACCTGCCGACATAAACCCAAATTTTCTTGGAAAAATTATTTGAAATCTGAGAATTACTCCAAACTTTCCTTGCCAATGTGGTTTTGCCAATTCCAGGCATACCCACAATGGGAACAACTTCCAGATCCTTTGATCCTTCAACAAGTCGTTTGATCACATATTCCGCTTCGTAATCAAAGCCAACCACTTCTTTATACTCCAACAGAGTATCCTATTAAGATGAACAAATAGAGTGGATATCAAAAATCAGAGTTGAGAATCTTTTCATAGAAAGCATAAGAACGTACACCCACTCACATGACTAAAGCATATTACCAACTAATTGTTATCACCAATATATAGATTTTATTTCTTCCATTGTGCTTTATTTTTTTACTATACGCTTGCATGGATTCCAAGAGATTGTAGGTCTTTCGAGACAACTTCCTTTCTTGTAAATTTAGGTCTACCCCATTCTTTTTTAACACCTTAACTCACCGTGACAATTTTCATAGTCGTCGAGGGGCGAAAATGCATTCACAACATTTGATGAGCGAGAATATCTGTAGTAGTAATAATAATAATAGAAAACAACTTCATATGTATCCCAATCTTGAGTCATAAAAATACAAAGATTTTAGTTATATATATACTGATAGTATCTAGATGTTTATCGTATCAGTGAATATTAACCTGTAATAGTATTTCAGTTATCATTTTACAAGATTTTCAATTAATATTTAATTATTTATCAAGAGATTTACTAGTAATTACATAATAAGTAACCTGAGTCCTGACTGTAAAATTCTTTTTTGCACTTACAGCAAGTCGCCTAGGTTCTTAAGAACATTTTTTATTTTGTAAAGTAAAGCGGAATTCTACCTAGACTCGATCTTTAATTGAAGTATAGTATCATGAGAACTCTTTCAGAAATTTAATTAATTTATCAAGAAATTGATAGAAAACCCAAATACTAAATTTAATAGCATTATGATTTATTTTTATATTTGAAAACATTTTAATTTGAAGTTTCTATTTTATTCTTGAAATTCTTATATCTCTAAAAAGGTAAAAATTTGTGATATGGTCATTGCAGTTGATGGCCGAGTGTTGTCCTTGTTTGTAGTAGTAGCTTTGATACACCATTTGGTGTCTTTAGTGTTATTTCATATCCATAGACTTCTGTTACTACTTCTTGTTGCCTTGTGTCTCGGTTTTCTGATTGCATTGAATCATTGCCTACTGCTAGTTTTGTATTTCTGCTTCGGTTGTTAGATCAGTTTGCTTGCTATTGCCCTTCCCCTCTCCCGGTCCTGAGCCGAGCGTCTACCGGAAACAGCCTCTTTGCTTTACTAAAGGCGGGGATAAGATGTGCGCGTACACTCTACTCGCCCCAGACCCCACTACACTAGATATGTCGTTGTTGTTGTTGTTGGTTGAGTTGATGTAAACGCTAGAATATTAAAGGGCACAAATTCCAAGATATTTTTGGTGGTAAAAAACAATTACCTGAGGCTCCCGTGCAACTTTTTGTGGTAGATCGAGCATTGGTTTGGGCTGAAAAGCCTTTTGATTATTTTGGCGAAATTCCTTCACATTTTGATGAATTGCTTTAATATCCTTTGCTAGATCCCAAACTTTTCTAACATGACATAAATCAAAAGACCTTTTCACTTTATTCTTCTCTTGATGTAGCTTAGCCTGAACCAGGAATTTGTCAATAACATCCTCAGCCCTATGCACTGTAATTCTGATGTCTCTGACCAATTGTTTCCACAGACTGCTATCGCTGTGGTATTTTGCTGCATCGTCAAGGAACGCTTTTAGGCGGCGAACTTCTTCTAGCAGATTTTGAAACTCTTTCTCAACACCTGAAATCAGCTTGACATTGTTAGTGACTAGCTGCAGTAGGTTCTCCAGCAGAAAATTAACCACTGCATCTGCCATATATATATATTTTATTGGGTAAAGCAAAATTGTAATCGGAGTGTAAGGTTAATAATTTCTTAGCGATGAAATCTTCTTACAATAGCTGCATATAAAGAAGAATAGATATGGAATTCTTCATCTCCAGTTGACTTCTCTGCTGAATTATTGGTTATTCTTCATCTCCAGTTGACTTCACCTGCTGAATTAATTAAAACTAAACCAAGTTTTTATTTAAGAAATAGAAAAAGAAATTAGATCACCACAACAATTTAGTAAACCAAGTCTTTGTCTGTACTTAAGCATGCTTAAAATAGTTACCCTTTTCTATTTATATAAAAACTCTTTACAATATATACCCACCCAACTAAAATTAATTATTCCACATCCCTCCCAACTTTTTTTTACCCATTTGTCTTACGGCCTGTTTGGCCAAACTTCTAGGAGGCCAAAAATATTTTTTTCTGTCAAAAAAGTACTTTTTGAAAAATTTAAAGTGTTTGGCAAAAATGAAAAAATACTTCTTAGCAGCAGCTGAAGAAGCTACAAATTCTAGCTTTTTCAAAAAAGCAGAAGCAGAAAGTTAATTTATTCAAGACAAAAATAACCTTACAATAAATTTATATTTTTCAAATTATCCCTCATTAATTTAATTTTTCTTTTTCTTTTCTTTTTCCCTTTTTTATCTGCTATACATGTATTCTCTTTTTTATTTTAATCAAATTTTTATTCTCTTTCTCATATTCTTAAGAGTAGATTTTAAATTTATATTGAATGATGTATTTGACATATTAAAATTATCATGTAAATAATAAGTAATACCAAACACTCAATATAATTGCTTTGGAATAACTATATTTTATATTAATTAAAAATTTTAATTTATAATCTTACTTTACGTTTTATATTTTAATTGAATTTTTTTCTAATAAATGTTCAATTTTTTTTAAATAATACTAATCGCAAATTGAACCTTTACTATCCCTTTCGTAATTTGATACTTAAAAGTATTTTTTTAAAAGATTGGCCAAACACGATGAGCTTGCAAAAAGCACTCAAACTAATCGGCCATACACAAACTACTTATTTTGCAAAAGTACTTTTTTATAAAGCACTTTAAATAAAAGTATTTTTTAAAATTAGTAGTTTTTGGTAGCTTGACCAAACATGCTCTTAGCTTGGCTTGACTTGATTTGGTTTTAACTTAGCTTGGTTTGATTTGAAGTGACTTGACCTAGCTTTGATTTAGCTTGAATTGGCTTGGATTATTGTAACTTAGGGACGGGTAAATATTTTCCGCCCGTGGATATTTACTTTCCACAATAATTAGTTACTCTAATGACAACTGGTAGACGATAAAGTTCTTTTCAGCGAAAGGAATAAAAATCACATAGTGAACTTTCTCTCTCTACCACACTCGTGCTCCCGGCGAATGTTAGCTAAACATATGCCGGCGTGGAAATGGCAGGGCGAGGGGTCGGGGATGAGGAAGGGGGCATGGACGACCTAGAAAAATACCTATTGTAGCTTTTGGGAGCTCAGTTGGAGCTCGAATTCAAGGAGAAGTAACACCAAAAAAATACTCCAATGACGTCTCCGGTGCAGCTAGCTGAAGGAATTAGATCTGTGGAATAAGGATCTAGTTCGAACACTAAGGAGATACCAAAGGAGCTAGAGATAACTGATGCTATGGAGACAACTACAAAGGGAATCATTCAGAAGGAACTAGGGAAAGCTCAGAGCAATGTAACAGTAATTGAGAACCAGACCAATGTAACAATGAATTTAATGCAAAAGCCAGTGAATCGAGCAGCTGAAGCAGTAAATCCGACGGGAACATGGACGAGTTTGTTCAAAGGCAACAGATCTTCAACTAATGGTATGGCTCTTACATATATTCCTCCACAAATTATTGATGGGAAAATGGTGGTGCAATTGGAAGCGGAAGAAGTAGAACAAGAAGAAGAAAAGTGGAAATGTGCTTTAATTGCATATGTCATTGGGGAAACACCTGGGTATAATGTTATGAACATGTATATTAGTCAAAATTGGATTAGTATAAATACTCCAGAAGTATACTTCCATGAGGAGGGGTACTATGTGATTCGATTTAACTCCATAACTGATATGCATGTTGTGCACTATAATGGACCATATACTATCAGCAATTGACCCATAATTTTGAAACCATGGACATCAGACTTTGATTTCAGTCGAGAATTTCCTACTGAGATACCACTGTGGGTGAAATTCCCTAATCTACCTATGAACTGCTGGGGTAGTAAGTCTCTAAGTAGAATTGCTAGTGTATTGGGAACTCCTGTATTTGCTGATGAATGCACCACAAAGCAATCTAGGATATCCTATGCTAGAATGCATGTGGAGATAAATGTCAGTAAACCATTACCTGATGAAATTACTGTGATTGATCCACTTGGAAATTCTTTCAACAACAAGTGACATATGACTGGAGGCCAGAATTTTGTGAAATTTGTCAAATAGTTGGACACAAATGCAGAAAAAAGGAAGTGGATGAAGACCAAAGGGATATCCAACATAGAAGGAGGAGAACCAAAACTGTCACACAGGAATGGAGATACAAGGGCCATATACAACACACAACACCAGTTGAACAACAAATGGAGCAAACGAAGGAAATTACACAACAGATACAGCAAGTGAGTGCAGAGATGAGAGCCTGTCCTGGAGATAGAATAGAAGCACAACCAGAGAAGAACAAAGGGAAAACTATACAAAGTCCTGAGTTCAATCTCAAAAATTTCCCCATACTGTGTTCTGTCCCTACAAAAAATGGTTTTGGAGTACTACATGGAGGAGATAGTAAAGAACAAGGCACACCTCTTGATAAAGGAGGGGGGACAAAAACAACATGATGAATTAGCTAATATGGAATGTTAGGGGAATAAATAAGAGGTATAAACAAAAGGAACTGAGAAATTATTTAAAACAAAAAAAATTAGATTAGCTGGACTCATAGAAACTAGAGTCAAAGAACACAATTCAAAGAAGATCAAGGGGAATACTGCTGCAACATGGCAGGCATATGACAATTATCAGGCTGCTACTAATGGGAGAATATGGTTGATTTGGGATTCACAATGGTGTGAAGTGAGCATGGTGAGAGCTGAAGCACAAATTTTGCACTGTGAAGTTAAAAGCAGTATAGGAGACATCAATTGTTTTCTTACTATTGCTTATGGATTCAATGCAATAGAACACATGAGATCACTATGGGGACAACTGAAAGAAGTGGCTGTAGGTATCAACAAACCGTGGCTTGTTATTGGAGATTTCAATGCAGTGTTGACACAAGAAGATAGACTATTTGGTAATCCAATTACTTAGACAGAAATCCAAGAGTACTCTGAATGCATACATGACCTGCTACTAACAGAAGTTCAGTGGACTGGGGACTACTACACATGGTCCAACAAGCAACTGAGTACAGAAAGAATATACAGTAGAATAGACAGGGCTTTTAGCAATCATGAATGGATGATGAATTGGGGACATGTGGTGATGCAGTATGATGATCCTTATATCTCAGATCATGCAACTATGTTACTATCAATGACAGTTGCTAGATATAACACTAAAGTTTCTTTCAAATTCTTCAATGTATGGGCTAAACACAAAGACTTCATGAAGATAGTTGAAGACATATGGCAGAACAATTTTTCCACAAATAGTATGGAGAATATTTGGAAGAAATTGAAGAACCTGAGATCAGACTTGAGGAGGCTTAACAATGAGGAGTTCAAGTTTATCAGACAAAAAATAGAAAAGGCAAGGCAAGATCTCAAAAGCATTCAGGAACTAATGCAATTTAAGGGACAATACAGACTTGCTTGTAGAAGAAAGAAAGATGTTGCAGGAGCTGGAGAAATGGTCGCTATGGAAGAGTGCACCTTACAACAAAATGCTAAAGCTACATGGATCAAACTTGGAGACTCAAACAATAAATAGTTCTCAGCATTGATCAAAGAAAGGACACAGAGGAAACAAATTACTGAGCTAACATCTCTTGATAATAGGAAGCTAGGAGATCCAGAGGAAATCAGAGATGAGATAATCAAGTTCTATAAAAGCTTGATGGGTTCAGCAGCCCACATTCTACCAACAGTAAATAAGCAAACAATGAGGAAAGGGCCAGTTCTTACTCAACAACAAAGGACAAGCTTATGTGCAAAAATTACAGAGAAGGAGATATATAATAGGTTGTCCTCAATAGGAAATGATAAGTCCCCAGGGGTTGATGGGTACAATGCCTATTTTTTCAAAAAGGTATGGCCCCTTGTGAAGAAAGAAGTTATTGCTGCTGTCAAAGAGTTTTTCAAAACTGGGAAATTGTATAGGGCAATCAATTGTACTGCTATCACACTAGTCCCAAAAACTTCCAAACCAAATACTGTGAAAGAGTATAGACCTATTGCATATTGTACAGTCCTATACAAAATGATTGCCAAGATCCTTGCCTCCAGAATGCAGGCTGTGATGCCAGATATTATAAGTGCAGCTCAAGCTGGCTTTATCCCAGGGAGAAAAATAGCTGACAACATATTCATTGCCCATGAGTTAGTTAAAGACTATACAAGGAAGAATTTGTTAGCTAGGTGCATGATCAAAATTGACCTACAAAAAGCTTATGATTCTGTTGAATGGCCCTTTGTGAGACAGATGTTATTTGAGCTTGGATTTCCTGATCAATTTGTGTTATGGATAATGGAATGTGTGCAAACTGTGAACTACACTGTGGTGATCAATGGAGAACAAAGTAAACCCTTTAATGCAGCTACGGGGCAGAGACAAGGAGATCCAATTTCTCCCTTCTTATTTGCAATAGCCATGGAGTACTTGAGTAGGCTGCTCAATGAACTGAAGGATGAAAAGAGCTATCAATTCCATCCTAAATATGCAAAACTAGGTGTAACACACTTAAGTTTTGCAGATGATCTACTGCTATTTTCCAAAGGAAATTTGAGCTCTATTTCTGCACTCTATGAATGTTTCAGAACCTTCTCTACAGCCTCAGGACTACAAACTAATCTTGGGAAGAGCAGTGTGTACTTTGGTGGAGTCAAGAAGGAAGAACAGGCCAACATCCTGAATCACTTGGGTTTTGTCCATGGCAGTCTACCTTTTAAATACCCGGGAGTGCCTCTATCTACTAAGAAGATTTCCTTGATACAGTGGCAACCTTTGATAGAGAAAATAATAGCCAGAATCACCTCTTGGATAACAAAAAAATTATCATATGCAGGGAGAACACAATTAGTGAAGTCAGTTTTGTTTGGAATGCAACATATTGGGCCCAGCTATTTCCTATCCCTGCTAAGGTTTTGAAGATTATAGAAGGTTATTCTAGAAGCTATGTGTGGTCAGGCAGCAACTCAATCACTAAGAAAGCTTTGATAGCATGGGATAGAGTGTGTCTACCTAAGTCTATGGGTGGAATAGGCCTCATCAACATGAAATTATGGAATAAAGCAACTCAAATCAAGACATGCCGGGATATTGATCACAAACAAGACAAGCTATGGATTAGATGGATCCACACTTACTATATTAAAGGGAAGCCACTACTGGAAGCAACAGTTCCAACACAAGCCAGCTGGATTACTAGAAAGCTTTTGGAATTGAGGAATGAACTGCATCTGATCCCTGCAATTTCAAGCTCAAGGAGCTTGACTAATGCTATCTACTACAAATTGCTCCCTGAAATGAGCCCAGTAGTCACCAAAGGCAAGCTTTATAATGTGGTTGGTATTGCAGGGGAGGTTGGCTACATCAGATAGGCTAATTCGATGGGGGTATAATAGTAGACAATACTTGCTCTTTGTGTCAAGATGAACTAGAAACTAGAGACCACTTGTTTGTAGAATGTAACTATGCTAAGGCTATATGGAGGACAATGCATAAATGGTTACAATGGCAACAAGCACCAGATGAATGGAATCAACATGCTACTTGGGCTATCAAAAGGGCTAAAGGGAAATCTAAACAAGCTCAACTATTCAAACTGGTATATGCGGAATGTGTCTATGCTATATGGATTGAAAGAAACAATAGAGTGTTTGAAAAGAAGGCCAGAAGTTGGGAAGCAATTGCTCGAGAAATTGTCTATACTTATCATATGTGAGCTGGTAACAGAGTTCAAGAACTACTGGAAATTTTTTCATTTTAGGTGTTAAGGAAATTAGTTTAGATGAGACCTTCATGTATATAGTAATAGTGAGGAGTATAGATTGAGATATTTTCTTTTGAGATAACTAACTGTGTTGTGGTTAGTTATAGTTTTGTAAAGTTTCAAAGGTGATTAATACAAGTTAGTTACCAAAAAAAAAAGATAAAGTTCTTTTCAAGTGATTCCATTTCTACGTGGTCTTCCCAATTAATTTAGCGAAAGAGGATTGCCTTAGGGCTATAAATATTTTTCATTCATCTATAAGTACAAAAGTTCCCCCTTTTTATTTTTGAGAAAATCTCACTTTATACCCAATAATTCCAAATTATTCACCCTTTAATGCCCAAGCCCAAACTATTAGTTATTCCTATCTATGCGCTCCAAACTATTTACCCGCATTTATTATGTTCCTCTTCTTCTTCCTCATTTTACCTTCCTCCAATTCTTTGCTCAACTCCCCATCCATCAATACCCTCCGACGACAACCTTGACAAATCACCGTTAACTACTATGCCAAGACTTGTCCTAAAGTTGAAATTCTCGTTGGCTCAGTAACCTCCCAGATGTTTAAAGGTGCCCCTGCCTCTGGCCCTGCCACCATTCAGCTCTTCTTTCATGATTGCTTTGTTGAAGTGGTGATATTATTTTGAAGATTATTTGATTTGATGTGGTGCTATAAAATATTTCTTATAGTATTGTCGCGCCCCCTTTTTCTCGCGAAATCAGGTTTATGACATTTGGAGGGACAACTCGTTCATTTTGGGAACTGGGATTTGCATTTGAAGAGTCGCCACCTAATGATGAAGGTGCATTAGGACACCAATGGAGTTCGATTTAAATAACCAAAGATAGGGTAAGGGCTTGAAATTATTCTAAGGAGAAGGTGTTAGGCACCCCTTGAAATCCACTAGTGTGGTTCCCGGCCAGACATTTATTGTGAATTTGGGTGCAATTAATATATAAGCAGATCAAGGCTCAAATAAGAGGGATTTCAACGCACAATGGTTTGAAAGTAAATAAATTTGAAAGAATAGTCAAAAAGCTGAAATTGTTTTTAAATAAGGAGTTAAAATACTAAAAATAAAGAATAAAGGAAAGGGGATCCTAGGTTTATTAAAAATATAGATCACCCCGCACAATGTCTAGTAATTACTCCTCAATGAGGGGCTACACGTGACGTTATCGCGTGATCATCGTATCCATATCTACCCTTCCCACCCCATTAAGGTATTAAAGTGTGGATTGATCTCGATTACTTATTGCATGCTATTACTCGTCCCAATCCTATCGGTCCCGGAGGCACTTAGGACTACTAATCCTAAAATGGAGGGATATTAGGCTTATTTGAAGTTTCAAAGGTAAAAATTCTAAGGCGACATACAAAACACATATTGCATGTTTAGATAAACATATAAGCAAACAAAGGCTCAAGTATACCTCCTCAAAACAAATACATAAAATAACATGTCTTGCACATACTGCTTAGGTCTGATTAAAAATATCAAAGACGAGGGAGAGGAGGTTGTTAAGGCAGACTAGTTTGATACATGGCTCAGATAGGAAGTTAGAATCAGACTTGCTTAATGATTGTGTCAGTTATTAATTAATAAAGGCGAAATCAGTTTTTATCGATCGTTATCACCTAAGGCTTGCCTAAGTGTCTGAGCGAGATCCTATGAACATGATATCTATTACTGATTCAGAAATATAGCAAAGCAATATTGTTTTAAGACAAATGATTCGGAATTCTTATAGGCATGACTTCTATGCGTTACTGATTTTAGGTCCTCATAGACATGATATCCAACATTGCATATTAGGGGTGTGCATTCAAATCGGTTTATCGATAAATCGAATCGATTATTTGTTATCGGTTTATCGATATCGGTTTATCAATTTATCGATTTCGATTTCGATTTCAAAATTTTTCTTATCGAGTTATCGATTTTGATTTCTATTTTGTCCTCTTCGGTTATCGGTCTATCGATAAACCGATAAGAAATACTAAAAAAAATAATTAATTTTTTTTACCCTTATTCTATAATATACTTTCCTTTACCCTAAGTCCCTAACCCTATTATTTCATCTACCACATTTAAGGAATGATCATATTTAAATCTCAAGGGAATGAAGTTCAAATTAATGGAAAATAGAATTAGTTGTGATGATGTATTTTTTTTATACCGTTGGAGTGTTGGTGGCATACATTTGATCCCTTACTTTAGTTTCATTGCATGTGCTTGTTGACACAATTTTTATGTTATAAACGGTGTTCGTCTTATTTTATCTTCTTTTGGTCCATATTAGTTAGGCATGTTTATAGCGATAAACTTTCCGTGAAATCCCGAAAATTTTCTTATTGGTGTAATCGATAACCGAATCGATAATCCCCAAAAATTGATAAATCGAAATCGAAAAAATTGAAACCTTATTGAAATGATAACAATAAGCATATTTACAAATTGATAATCAATAAGTAATTATCGATAAGGGTCAAAATCGAATCGATAAATCGAATGCACACCAATATTGCATGTGAGCATAAACGAACAGGATTATACTTATGGACTTCTATAGACATGATTTCTATATGTCACTAATTCCAACATGCTACTGGGTTATATCCTTAAAACATGGTGCCTAATATGCAGAAAATTAAAATGAAGCCCTATAGGCAGGTTATCTAGGTGTGATATTAAATAGGTAGGGTAAATGAATCTCTATGAGCATGATTTCTAGATGCAGTTATGCAGAATTAAAATAATCCTATAAGCATGGTTTCTAAATGTGATTGAGTATGCAGAATCAAAATAGTCCTATAGGCATGGTTTCTAAATACGATTGAATATGCAGAATCAAAATAGTCCTATAAGCATAGTTTCTAAATGTGATTGAGTATGTAGAATCAAAATAGTCCTATAGGCATGGTTTCTAAATGTAATTGAATATTCATAATCAAAATAGTCTTATAGGCATGGTTTCTAAATGTGATTGAGTATGCAGAATCAAAATAGTCTTATAGGCATGGTTTCTAAATATGATTGAGTATGCAGAATCAAAATAGTCTTATAGGCATGGTTCTACCCTTGGCATGCATAAGTACCCATCCCTTTTTTCACTAGCCAGCCCAGTGTTTATTACAAAATTATTACAGACCCAGTAGTGAGTTACATCGAAAAATAAAAGAAAGAAAATTACAATAAGAGGAAGCCAGATTCCTGACTTCCTTTCTGAGTTATGGGCCAAACCACTTCAAATGCCATTTTTTTCAAAGCCTTTCTCAAACTTGAGTGTGTAAGAGTTCCCTAAGGATCTCAAAGGGACCCCTGGGCAGTGCTCACACCCAAGTTTTATAACCAGAATAGGGACAAGTGCAGTGTGGAAATGCCATCCCTCATGTGTCCAAGTTCAAAGGGAGCTCATGGGTCCCAAGGCAAGGCTCACAAGAGGGGGGCAGAACTTAAGTGTAGGAAGATAGTGCACGTGCAGATACAAAGTTTTAAGAACTAAGGAAGTAAAGAAGAGGGAAAGAGGAGCTGGGAAACATTCACTAACACTTCAAACAAGTTGATAATTTTACACCAAAGGGGGCAAGGGATTGGAATCCATTGCAAGGGCTTATATACTTAGGCATAGATCAATTCAGTGCATGCACAACAATAGGGGTGTTTTCATGCTTGTAAATCAACCAGAGCACACAACATGTAAAGGTGGCATAGAGGTTATGATCCTAGGAGGACCAAGTTTGAATCATGCTCAACAATATTTGATGTTGTCATACCCCAAACAAACCATAATTATCAAACACATTGGGGTAGGGATTTAGGATTCATAATACACTGATTCAGAATAGGAGAAAAGAAACTGCAGCATGCTAAATAAAGTACTGAAGCAATAAACAAACAAAAATGCAAGAACATTAAGTAACCATGTTGTCATTGATGCTGAAATCTTAACTAGAACATACCAGTTCAAAGAAGCAAATGTAGTAAAGAAAGGTAGCAGACTTTTTGAAATAAAGCTTTGATTTCATCCAGCTAAACAAGCCACTGTAGAAGTAGTAGAGCAAGAGAGAGTGTTATTTTAGTGTAAGTGTGAGTTCATAACTAAGAATGTTCGTGTGTGTGCTAATGAAAGAGCAAGGTATTTATAGTTTGAAAACAGGTAGGAAATAAGGCAAGAATCATAGTTCAGCAGAAATTATGAAACTATATACTAATTAAAATCAAATCGGTATTAGTACTTCCTTTAATTAAGGAGTTAAAATAAACGATAACATGCAAATACTAAATAAGGAAAGAAATCACATAAGGTTGAATATAACCAATAAGGAAATATTTTCAGCATAGTACAAGTACTCAATATGCAATAAGGACTAGGTTCATCAGATTCTAATTAAGGAAGTATCGGTAAGAATCGAGTACCAATGGAACCAAGGTAAGGGGATCAATCAAATTGAGTAGAAAAGGTAGGGATCGAAGGTTCAAAGGAAAGTGTTCAAATTAGACCAAGAAACAGGGAAATCAGTAAGGTGAAACAATGGAAAAAATCAATTACTTAACACAAGTGCAATCAAAACCTCACAAGGAATGGCTTGAAATAAGTCCAGAATTGGAGGTCATTCAAAAGGGGAATTCAACATAGAGTACATAAACATGCGAGGCCAAACTATGGTAAAGACAAGTAGCATGCAATAACAATCACATAGTCAGTAGACTGTGGACATGGAAACATGGTAGTCAACTAGGTCAACTTTGTTAACTTAGTAATAGGGTATTAGAAACATGCAAAGGGTCAAGTAAAGGCCCTTCTGAAAAGTACATTCGAGTTTCAATGATTGCAAGAAACCAAATCACATAAAGAAATAGATGAAGCAGCTTCAGAAGCTCGAATAGGCCCTAAAGAAATTAGGGTTTTTTGAGACCAACCGAATTCAAAGATGATGAACATGTAAATCACACAACAAATATTCTCAGAACTCGAATGAACTCAAAATTAGGGTTTTTCAACACCAATCGAGTCTGGAGATGAAACGCAAGTAAATCAAATAAATAATAACAAAAATAGATTCAGAAACCTCATAAGAAATTAAGGCCCTTAACATGCAAACTCAAGTAGAAGAATGACATAAGGAAATACAGCAAAACATGTCAAATAACTTAATAGAAAACCTAACAGAAGAAATAATGGTTTTTGAAGGTAGAGTTTTAAAAGAAACTTTGAGAATGGTAGCCTTATGCAATGCAAAAAAATGCAGATGGAGGTAGAGCTTAACCTCGGAAGGCAGAATGGTAGCCTTATTGTAGACATGTGATTTTTGACCCTCCCCAAGATTTTTCATATTTTAGCATGTAAATATTTAAGTTAGGCCTAATAGCGCTATTTCAATTAATTTTGACGCTTTTACTTTATTTTAGTACAAGAAAAAATGAAAATTACAAAAAATATTTTAGTTTATGTATTTTTCATAAATTTTGAAAAAAATAAAAAAATAGTACCTTATTTTTATCTTTATATAATTTCGAAAAACACAAAAATAGTTTCATGTCTAGTTTAAATTAAGATTAGCTTTGGCATTGTGTAGTATTTCTATATTATTTTTAAAAATAAAAAAAAATATATAAAAAATAATAAAAAACATTCATTGTGTAGTCTAGGGACCCTTCTAGACTATTCTTTGGGATAAAAAATAAATAAAAAGACTCTAAGGACTTAACACAAAAGGACCTAGGGACTAATTGAAAATACACAAATACACCTAGACCTAGACCATACCCCTATAAATTAATACACCAAATACACCCTAAAGAAGGGAGCCGCAATTGAAGAGACCTCTCACCCCCTGAGCTTCTTCTTCTTCACTCCAAGAGCAGAAGCAGTGGCGATCTTCTACCGCTAACGACACAAACCGCCTTCGGACCTCCCCCCGCGTCGTTTTCTCCAAAAACCCTTGCTCTCTTGATTAACCTCCGGAAACCAACACCCACGAACCCCTCTTTAACCCAAGTTCACCGGAATTCCGCCATAGCCATCAACCCAAACCAACGACCCCTATTTTCTTCACGCACAACCACTCTCCAACTCCAAAATTCCAGCCACTCAACAACGCACATAGTCACGCACACAAACAGATTTGGAGCCATTTCTGGGTTCCGATTCTGATCTGAAACAAGGAGTTCAATTGAGGTCACGTTTGAATTTCAAGTTTTTCGGTGCCGATTTGGTTTCTCCGTCTGAGGTTCGTGGTTTCGATTTGGGCCTGCTGTTTCTGCTCGATAACACTACTATTTTCAGTCGGAATTTTGGACCAAAATATTGAATCAGCTGATTCTTCTATTGTTATTAAAGGAGAGTTTGCTTAACAGGTTCTTTTTCTTGATTTTTTCTGATGTCAATTGAGTTTTATTTAAGTCGAATATTTCTGCACTACATGTCTCGATTTGCTTCTGTGATTAAATGTTTATAGTTTTGAATCAGTTTGGTTTAGATGTTTAAAAGGTTACTCAACCTCGTTAAATTCTGGGTTTAATGGATTCAACATGCTTACGGCTTAGGTTTGGTGTTGTAGTTGCGCCTTTTTGAGATTCTTTTGTCAAGGTTACTGTTTCTGACTAGTAAATGAAGTACGTACTTGAACCTTGGGATTCATTGCTTTGAAATACATTTGAGTTAAGATTACATTATCTTGTACGTATTCTTGTTCTGTTGTCTTGAATTTAGGATGGATTTGGTTTTATTAATAGGTGATGGAATTGGTTATTTCATAATGGTTTCGGAGATTGTTGTTTTATTTTTTTATTAATCGTTTGAATTGATATTCTACCGTTCTGTTTGGTGGCATCTAGGTTTAACGCTTTTTATGATTTCACTAATCTATGTGTTATTGAATCTTGTTCATTTTGAAGTTTCACGAATTGCTTGATTCAAGTGAAAACTGATTTATATGTGACTTGTGAAAATAGTCGTTCATTATGTTTAAGGATTCATGATGTGCTTTCAACTGTTTGATCTAGTTTATTTCTAAAAATTCAAGGGCTAAAGTTGGTGACTGAAGCAGGTTATTTTTTTTTTTGTGATTTTTTGCCTATAATAAAAGGGAAGAACAATTCATGATCATCTGTAGGCTGTTTAATTGAGTACAAATCTTTTAAAGCTAGATTGGATAAGTGATACATTAGGCAAGACATAGTTTATGGCCCTCCGAAATTTAGTTTTGAATTTTCTTAATTTAGGATCGAGGTGTACCGTGCGAACAAAAAAATCTTAAACTGCACGACCCTAATTTAAATTAGTCTTTGTTTTAATCCTTAGAATTCGAGGCGCGCCATTTATCGAATTCCATGGCTCTCGCAAATTGCAAACGCATAGTTGCTTTAGGCGCGTATTTTAATAATCTACTTTCCTAAATTCGGGCACACATTTATGTGACCCAAATCTAACTCCCAACGAAGTTAAAATATGTCAAAAACTAGGGGTGCATTTATGTAACGTGGTTCGAGACGTATTTTAATGACGTTGCAATTCTCTTTAAAAATATGAATAAAAGCGGTTAAAAGGTTAAAATTTGCACATAGGCTCATAATTGTTTAAATCAGATAATTAAGCCAAATATGATAGTTGAGCAACCGTGCTAGAACCACGGAACCCAAGATTGCCTAACACCTTATCCCGGATTAACAGAATTCCTTACTCGGATCTCTGGTTCGCGACTGTTCAACAGAGTCAAACCTTTTCCTCGATTTGAGATTCATACCGGTGACTTGGGACACCATAAATCTCCCAAGTGGGGACTCTAATTTTTAATTAAATAATCCCGTTTCGATTGTCACTTCAAGTTGAAAATAACTCCCTTTATTATACCCTCCCGAGGGTATAGTAAGAAAAAGGAGGTGTGACAGCTCTGGCGACTCTGCTGGGGACAAGAACCCAAAACTTCAGTTCAGGGTTTAAGAATTCGAGCTTGGAATAATTGTTGTATTTGTCTTTGTTTATTATCTTATATTTTTACATGTTGGGCTTAATGTGCAAAATGATGCTTTTACCGCTTTGATATAATTTGAACTGTACATATAAACTGTTACGAAACCCTTCTCTTCTTATCTTCGGGGATGTGCTCGCTGGTTGAAACTCCCTATTCTGTTAGTGTCATACCTTGAAATAAGAAAGAGGCTCGGACAAGTTACTAAGCCGGATGATCTTTTAGGTCCCCGGTAGGTAGTCCCCTCCTCGACCCGAGCGGACGTCTAAAATAAATACCTAGATTTTGAACCTAGAATAACTCAGCCTCATGCCGGATCCCTAGTAGGAGCGCTTGCTTGCATCATGTGCATTTTGACTTTTGGACTCAACACAGGGTTCCGTCTAGGACAGGTGGACTCAAAATAACAGACCATCTTGATGCATCCTATGTGCTACATGTTGCATTTCTCCAAGGGTAAAAGGGTCATTTGGCGGACCAAGGAAAGGTGAGGGCAAACGAAAAATGAAAAAAATAAAGAAACAAAAGAGAAAGGAAAAAAAAGAGAGGATGAAGTGTGAAAAAAGCAAGTAGGGCCAAGTTATGTTTTGTTACTTTTTTTGAAAAGACAGAAGAAAAAAACATGAAAAATTCAAAAAGATTTTACATTTTTTCTTCATTTTCAGAAAATTAAAAAAAAAAAGGAAAAAAGAAAATCCAAAAAAAAAGAGAGAGTTTGCATGTTTCATTATTTTCAAGGGAAAAGAAAAAAAAACATATTTTCTATAAATTAGTTATTTTTCTTGACCGCATCCAAGCTGTCCGAACTACGCGAACCTGATTCTCGTCTTTCGGGGCGAGATACGTAGGCAACCTACATAGGGTCCGGTCTTTCTAGTAAATCTTAGGTTCTTGGCTTTGCGGGGTCTTAGCCAAAATTTTTACTTCTAGCCACCTTTTGACCAAATAAGCCATTTTGCAAAAAATAAATCATGTCTTGCATGTGTCTAATAGAGAGTGTTATTTTCTCACCTAATGTTGGTTTGAGTCTTTTCATACAGGTGTGGATCTACTTACCGGAGTTTGAGCACGACAAATGCCCCAGGGCCACTGCATTCAGAAGTTGCTTAAGGACATTTTCTTTTTTATGTCGTCTGTTACTTTCTAGTTTTGTATAGTAATGTCGAGTTTTTTTTACATTCAGAATTAATTTTTTTTACTTTCTATTTTTGTGTTATAAATCAAAAAAAAAAAGATGTTGCATTTTATATTTCCGTTAGAAGTTTTCTTTAGAATACTAATTCTAGGAATAAAAAAAAATATTTTTGAGATGATTTTTCCTTTAGGCAACTAATACCTAAAACTTAAAATAAAAATTATCTTATATTTCCTTTACTATATTAGGACCGAAAATTCAAAAGAAGAATTTTCCTTTTTAGTGCCTCTTAAATGTTTTCTTTAAGATATTAACTCCAAAAAGCAAAAAAAGAGTTTTGAGGTTCTTCTTTAGGAAATGAATGAAACCTATCAGAATTGGAATGTTATGATAAGTGGGTTTGGACAGAATAGTGATAAAGAAAGAGCGATGGAGTACATGAAAAGGATGCAGGGTGTTGGTGTTGAACCAGATGATGTTACTTACATAAATATTCTTGCAGCTTGTGTTAAATCAAGGGATGTTGAAAATGTCCGTTTGATATTTGATAGCATGGCTAGCCCAAGCTTGATTTCATGGAATGCTGGACTTTCAGGCTATTCCCAGAATGAGGACCATTTTGAGGCACTAAAGTTGTTAAGAGAAATGCGGTTTCGGAATCAGTAACCTGATCGGACCACTTTGGCTATCATACTTAGTTCATGTTCTGAGATTGCTGTACTAGAATGTGGGGAACAACTCCATGCTACTTCATTGAAGTATGTCCTTCCTGGAGATGTATACATAGCTAGTAACCTTATTGGTATGTACCTAAAGTGTGGTAGAGTAGAATCAGCTCTACGTATTTTTAATGGACTCTCTCAAGCAGATATAGTCTGTTGGAATTCCTTAATAGCCGGTTTATCCTATAATTCATTGGACAAAGAAGCTTTTGTTTTCTTTAATAAAAATGCTACAGATGGGGATGTTGCCTAATGAGTTTTCATGCGCTACTACACTAAGTAGCTGTACAAAGTTATCCTCATTGGTACATGGGAGACAGGTTCATGGTCTGGTAATTAAAGGCGGATATGATAATGATGTTGTAGTCGGAAGTACTCTAATTGACATGTATTCCAAATGTGGTGATGTAGATAGGGCCAGGGTGCACTTTGACATGAGGCCTTATAAGAATGCAATTACATGGAATGAGATGATACATGGCTATGAACAAAATGGTCGTGGAGATGAAGCTATTTTCTTGTAAGAAGAAATGATTTTTCAGGAGGAAAACCTGAAACCTTTGTTGCCGCTTTAACTGCTTGTAGTCACTCTGGGCTGGTGGATCTGGGGCTTAAGATATTCAACTCAATGCAGCTACAATATGGGTTGGAGCCGCTTGTTGATCATTACACTTGTATAATTGATTGTCTGGGTCGTGCTGCCTGATAATAGGTGAATTTGATTATAATCACGCCTTAAATAATCACATTTTTATGTTGTTTTGATGATATATATGATGACAAAATGCTCTTATAAGTGTTTTTCATGAATTGTAGTTACAAAATGGATAAGGAAGGCTAAGGAGCAATTTTGAAGTCAAAAGTGGAAGAAAAAGACCATATTTGCAAAATTACATGGAAGTCACGCCTGAACAGCCCTGAAGATTCAGAAACACTGTTCTACCGCGGTTCTACCGCGACCGCGGTAGAACCGCGGTGGATGAGGGCCGCGGAAGTTTGGAGATTCAGAAGGGTAGTTTGGCCGCGGTTCCACCGCGACCGCGGTAGAACCGCGGCAGGCACCGTAAACTTGAGGGACTGAAGTGTAAAAACGGGATTTTTAAGACCTAAACCCTATTTAAACTATAAACTTCGCCCAAAGGAGGCATGTATTCATTATTAGGTTATTTTGAGAGGAAAAACCATTGTAGGGATCTTTCCCAACAACTTTCTTCTTTTCTTTTGTTCTTGATGATGAATTCTATTCTAGAGTATTTACCCCAAATTATGAGTAGCTAATTCCTTTGTCTAAGGTTTTGATGGAACCTATTGGGGGATGAACTTCTTGTTTATGTTAATGCAAATTTGCCAGTTTAATCTTTATTTATTCAACTATATTCTTGTTGTAGTTAATTGACAGGATCCTCAATTAGCTGTGCCTATTTAGTATGCATTGCTCGGGAGAGAGTGTATATTTAGGTAGTTGTTGAATAACATCACTCCTAAAGAATATGAGTAATCTATATCTGCAGGTTTAAAGACGGGATTAGGAATAACGAAGTCTTGGGTGTAATCTAAGTGAACTGTACAAATTAAAGCTAGCTAGTGTAGCTCGGGAGAGTGCAGTAGTATATTGCTGTGATTGCTCGGGAGAGAGTTACGGTAAGCTGAGTGTTCATGATTAATAAAGTGAGTCGGTAAATTTGTATGAAGCATAAACAGAAGGGATTCCATCAATAGGGAAAGTTAATACCTTAGCATTTTTCTCTCATATTTGTCTACAACTCTAGTTATTAGTTATAGCTTGTTATTTCTATACAATTTTAGTTTATAAAGAAAACTCAACAGTGATACAAAAGTATTTGGAAGTTGGTTCTGAGAATTGAGTGGGTCTAAAGGTAGCAGTTGTTAGGTTGACTCTCTGTGGATTCGACCCTGGGCGTAATACTCGGGTTTTATTTGCAACGTCCACAGAATCCTATTTAGAGGATATACTTGGACGTGATCACTGCCCGGTTTAGTGAAATAGAAGAACTAGTCGATAAGATGCCATGCAAAGATGACTCTATTGTGTGGGAGGTTTTGCTCAGCTCTTGTCAGCTTCTTGGAAATGTAACCCTAGCAAGGTGTGGGCCGCTTTTGTTAAGGTGATCAAAACCGAAATCCAAAAAAAATATATTTTATTTTGTTCATTTCTCGTTTCGAAGTCTTTCTTCAGGGGTATCAAATGAATATTTGAAATATTTTTCTTTGGTTTATTGTTTGGACTTCATTTCAGGAAAAAAAAATCAAAAAATATTTTTTTCTTGTAGGATTTTTTCCTTAATAATTTGCCATAGAGTGTTTGTTTCAAAAAAAAATATGTTGTTTAAGCTTGTGTTTTGAATAGGTTATAGAGCATTCTGTCTAGAAAATTCAAAAAAAAAAAGGGTTTGCTTCTTTTATTTCTCTTTTCTCATCAGAGTAGCCATTAAGGTAAAAAAAAGAAAATGTCAGTTTGTTTACTTTATTCCCGTTCTTCCCGAACTACGCAAAGATCTGATTCATGCGGCGTCATGATACGTAGGCAACCTACATAGGGTTCGATCGAATCATTTTTTTATTAAAAGAAAAAAGGAAAAAAGAAATAAAAAAGAAAAGAAAAAAAGAAAGAAAAAAAGGTATAATTATGGGACGTGAAAATGAGAGGAAAGAAAAGATTGATAATTAGAAAAAAAAAAGAGGAAGGAAAATGATCAAGCAAGTGCTAGAAAAGCAAAGAAAAGAGAGGATTGAAATGAAAAATTGGGATGATGCCAACTGACCTTCATATCCTCGAAGCCATTTTAGAACCGATAACTGTGACTAGGTGCATTGCACGCAATGTGAGATTTTTGCTGTTAAATGCCCTAACGCTATCGTGATTGCTTCATTTTGTTATATTCATAGCAAAAAGATGGTTGGTTTGTTGCTTTAAAATGGTAATTTCTTTCTACAAAACAAAGTCAAAAGGCAATGGCAGACAACAACAAAATCGGATTGGTTGATACCAGGGCCCGAAAGCACCGCTTGCCCACGGGGTTCAAAGTGCCAAAATTTAACTTGTGTGATGGGTGTGGAGATCCGGTAGCCCACCTGAGGGTCTTTGTATTAAAATGAGAATTGTTAGAGAGAAATATGACTTGATGATGGCATATTTCAGTAAGAACCCGACTGGGGTAGCTTTGGACTGGCATACTCATCAATATGTTGGTAAGTGGAATACATTGGGCGACCTGACCCAAGATTTTGTGCGACGCTTTCAATACAAATCAGGTGTTACCCTATACTGATCCTCCCTATCTAAAATGGAAAAAAGCCGGAAGGAAGCTTTAGGGAGTTTGAGTCACAGAGGGAAACAAAGGCAAAAAGATAATTTCACGCCCATCGGAGAATCCTACACAAGTTTGTTTGAAAAGTTAAAGCATTCTGGCCTAATTGAGTCTCTCCTTGGCTATACTCCAGACCCAAATGCGAAAGGCTTTGACCCTACCGTTTGATGTATGTACCACTCTAATGTGCAAGGGCATAGATTGAAGACTGTCACTCTTTGAAAAGGGAAATAGAAAGAATGATTCAACAAGGGGTAATTGTGGTAAATGACAGTGGCAGGGAGCATGCGAATCCTCTTGGGAACTTGTTGGTTAAAGTTGATAATGGTCTTGGCAATATTGATGCGAAACTCAATGGCTAAGATGTCGTGCTTGGTAATTGGGAAGGCGCTCCATTTCTTGGTCGGCCGGATTGGAGTTTTGGTGGTTTATTTTGTTGTCGTTTCTGCTGTCCGGGATATTTCAGGGTTGTAATTCGGATATTGTCTTGTGACTCAAACCCTTCTATCCATTCATTTTGCCTATTTTGTTTAGTCGTAGTAACTCGTTTAGTGCTGTCTAGGTTTGTTCCAGGGTTTTAACCCTAGTCTAATTTGCTTGTCTTGTTGTTCGAAGTGTTTCATCGCCTGTCTGGTGCAATTTCCTGCTTTCTGTTATTTCTAGCCATTTTCTTTTGTTTAGTTCTCTTTTCTTTCTACAGTTCTTTTCATGCTGGTTCTAGTGACATGACATGCACGCATAATTCTTAGCCTAGTTTTAAAAGTCAGTTTAGTCATGAGACAATGAAATAATGTTGAAGATGTAGGGACGTTTGGAAATAAGTAAAGGCACTTCGAGATCATTTGAAGCCCGAACCATATGAAACTGGGGCATATAGAACATAAAGAAACCCTAAAGGCAAGTTTGCCAAATTGTCAGGGGCCGTTCGTGGTAAGGAAAGTGGGAGTGTTGACCAATGGTGCTTTGTATTTGATAGATGTAGAAGGCGAATATGTGGATATGGTTATCAAGTCTAGTACAATTAAAAGATGATACGATTGTTTTCTGTGGTTTGTTTAACTGTGTTGTTTGTACTTGGCATGTTTTGAAGGTTGAAATGACGAAGGCATTTTGTTCTGCTATCTAAACACTTTATCATTTATTACCCCTTTTGAGCCTTATTTATTTTCTTTCATACCCCTCTTTTGGAATCAGTAGCGAAGTTCAGAAACGCAAGCGCAACAGATAAGTAAAGGAAAAAGAGAAAGGAGAAAGAAAAGAATGAAAAGCGAAATAAAAAAAAGAGAGAAGAAAAAGAAAAAAAAAGAAAAAAAGAAGAAAAAGAAAAAGAGAAAAAAGAAAAACAACAAAACAACAAAACGGAAAAAGAAAGGAAAAGAAAAAAAGTGAAAAGAAAAGAAAAGAAAAAGAAAAATAACAACAACAAAAGTAGTTTCATGAACTATGTTCGACCTGATTCCTTTCAAGGATACGTAGGCAGCCTCACGGCTCAGTCCCATCAAAGTAAAGATCCAAAAGTCCCCAAAAAAAGAAACTGGGGCAGAAGTTGTGGTTGTGCAAGAGATTTGATTCCGAAAGTTGTAATTTTCAACTCATTTGAATTGTTTTGAGCTCTTTGATACCCTCTCTTTCTAACCCTATCCAAAAGCCCACATTACGGTCCAAAGAAAGACCTTCCGATCAGTCTTTGAGAGATGCCAAGTCGAGCAGATAGAGGTGATTCATATCAGGGGCAACACTCCGGTCCAAACAAGGAAAATGAAGAATGAGAGAGTTTTGTTGATGAAAACCCTCACGGGTACCACAAGGCGATGAAAGTTGAGAGAAATAAAGAATGAGAGAGTCTTGTTGATGAAAAACCTCATAGGTACCGTAAGGCGATGAAAGCTAAGGGAAATGAAGAATGAGAGAGTCTTATTGGTGAAAACCTTTACGGCACCATGAGGCGACTGTAAGTTGAGAGAAAGAACAAAATGAGAGAGGCTTGATGGTGAAAACCCTTCGGGCACTACAAGTCGAATAAGGATTGTGATTCAAATTGGATAAGCGGAGCATTGAAGAACAGTTTCACGATTTAAAGGTATGACAAAAGCTGAACATCAGATTCGCTTGACAGAATAGGCCGCAGGTGCATGTCATGGTCATTAGAGTTGGTATCCACATCCGATAGGTTTCTACTTTGTAGTTTTCTTATTAGGAATCATCTCTTTCCATTGTACTCTACTCTGTTCCTTTTCTCTTGTTTACTTCTTCCTCCTGAGTTTGTTGGGTCAGCACAAGTGAGGAATGACTTCAAAATTTGCCACCAGCTTTCCAATTGCATAAAACGGGATCTGGTAAACATATCAAAGCGTCATAAGTCTGGAAAGAACAACAGGCACACTGAGTTGGCAAACATCAACATGCTTTGGGATCCTTTTGAAATGCAAAGGCATGGTATATGTCAATTCATGAATGATGCAACAAATGAAGGGTTAGGGCGAACCAATCAAAGGTATTTCCTGTGATAAGCTTGATAAAAGGGTGTTAAACCAGTGACGAGCAAGACCTTCCAAGTAAAAGTCAAAGTTATCATGGAAAATAGGGGAGCTGTAGACCTCAACGACCGGACCAGGGGTTTAAGTCAATCTAGAACAACATACATCTTGAGTGGGTGGCAATTGACGTGCTTTGGGATTTGTGTGAAATACAAAGGTTTGGTATGTATCAATTCAGGAACAATGCAACAGATGGAGAGTGTTAGGTGAACGGATCAAAGGTATTTTCGGTGAAACACGAAAGGTTTGGTACATATCAATTCATGAACAATGAAACAAGATGGAGGTTGTTTGGTGAACGGATCAGAGATATCCCCTGTGTCAAGGGTAACAAAGAAAGTGGTTAGTCAATAAACAAGCAAGGTCTTCGAGTAGGAATCAGTTATCATGGCAAGTGAAGGAAGAATAGATCTCGAGGCCAAGGCCAGCGATTTAAATCAGGAAAGAACAACATGCGCACTGAGTTTGTAACAATCAATATTCTTGGGAGTCCATGTGAAACACAAAGGTTTGGTAAATATCGATATGAGCAGTGCAACAGATAAGGGGTATTGGGTCTGAACGAGAAGAGGTATTTTCTGGGTGAAGGTTTACAAAGGAAGTGGTTAGTCCAGGAACAAGCAGGGTATTCAAATGGAAATCAGTTATCATGAAAAATGAAGGAGTAACAGACCCCAAGGCCGAGGCCAGTGGTTGAGTCAAGAAAGAACATCATATACACGGAGTGGGGGGCAATAGACGTGCTTTGGGATTCATATGAGACACAAATGCTGGGGAGATGCCAGTTCATGTAGCGCAACAAATAGAGGATATTGGGTCTGAACGGAGAAAAGGTATTTTATGTGATGAGGACGACAGAGAAAGGGGTCAGTCCATAAACAAGCAAGGTCTTCAAGTGGAAATCAGTCATCACGGGAAGTGAAGGAGCAATCTCCCTCAAAGTTCAAGGCCACAAACCAACCCCCACATTTTAAACTGACAAGATTTTTCTTTGATTGAAACAGGGGCAGAAGTTTTGTTACTTCGGAGAAACCCTCCGTAAGGAAAGGCCAAACAGGTATGACTGGAAATTATCAGTACCCTCCTGGAAAATGGGACTTAGTTTAAATTTCAAAACAATCATGAGTAGCATAATTTAGCATAAATGTACCCCAAAGGAAGATAAGTTGGTTTCAAAGTTTGCATGCTTAAGATAGAATTCAATTAGGAGTTTTCAGGACCCTCCTGGATAATGGGACGAAGTTTAAGGTCTGTTTAGATAACAAGATATAGTGGAAGTCGTTCCTTTAGTAGATATAACTTAGGTTAAAACTGTCATTTAACTAGAAGTTGTTAGGACCCTCCTGGATAATAGGGAGTAGTTTAAGACCTTTTTGATAACAAATGTAGTGGGAGTAATACCTTTAGAAGATATAACTTAGGTTCGTAATTGTTAGGAGTTATCAGGACCCTCATGGATAATGGGACTTAGCTTTCAAATTCTTCGTGATATTTGGTAACACGATTCAATTAAAACTAACAAATGCGCCCAGCACCAAACTGGGGCAGGAAAATTTCTTTTGTTTTGTTTGTTTTGGTGTAATCAGGTTCAAAGGCAGCAGTTTCAGGGAATACATTTCAAGTTTTGGCAATCAGGCACCCACCTGGATAACAAGGGAATACATTTCAAGGTTTGGCAATCAGGCGCCCACCTGATAAACAAAGGAATACATTTCAAGTTCAACAATCAGGCGCCCACCTGGAGAACAAGAGAATACATTTCAACTTCAGCAATCAGGCGCCCACCTGGAGGACAAAGGAATACATTTCAAGTTCAGCAATCAGGCGCCCACCTAGAGAACAAGGGAATACATTTGAAGTTCAGCAATCAGGCGCCCACCTGGAGAACAAGGGAATACATTTCAAGTTTAGAAATCAGGCGCCCACCTGGAAAACAAGGGGATACTTTTCAAGTTTCAGTAATCAGGCGCCCTCCTGGAGAATAAGGGGATACATTTCAAGTTCAGCAGTCAGGTGCCCACCTGGAGAACAAGGGAAATACAATTCAGGTTTTAGCTTTCAAATTTCTAGTAATATTTGGTAACATGATGCGCCCAGCCACCAAACTGGGGCAGAAAATTTTCTTTGTTTTATCTATTTTTGTTGATATCAGGCAGCTACCTAGAGAACAAGGAAAGTACAATTCAGGTCTTAGCTTTCAAATTTTTAGTAATATTTGGTAACATGATGCGCCCAAACACCAAACTGGGGCAAAAAATATTCTTTGTTTGTCTATTTTGTTGCAATCAGGCGCCCACCTGGAGAACAAGGGAACTTATTTCAAGTTTTAGCAATCAGGAGCCCGCCTGGAGAACAGAGGCATTTATTTCAAGTTTTAGCAATCAGGA
>MU700408.1:0-13519 GCA_026770625.1 Nicotiana glauca
GACGAGCTCATCCCCAAGTCCACGTCAATTAACTGAAGACGAAACTTTTAACGTACGAAAAAGCGAGATGTAACACCAGTTTGGCCGGAGTCCATCCGGCATTTCATGTTTTGATGCTCCGGAGGTATTACGGTGATCCGTCGCATGTGTTGGATTTCAAGTTCAGTATACTTGGACAAGGATCTATCCTATGTTGAGGAGCCAGTGGCTATATTGGAAAGGCAGATCAGAAAGTTGAGGTCAAAGAACATAGCTTCAGTGAAGGTTTAGTGGCGGGGTCAGCCGGCCGATGAGGTGACCTGGGAGGCCGATTAGGATATGCGGAGCAGTTACCCTGATCTTTTCACTACTTCAGGTATGTTCTCTATGCTCGTTCGAGGACGAACAAATATTTAAGTGTAGGAGGATGTGACGACCCGGCCGGTCGTCTTAAGAATTAACGCCCTTATCCCCTATTAACTGCTTCCCCTAAGTTCATTTTTGCTATTTTGGGTTGCTGGGATGTTCGGTATTTGGGTTTCAGAGAGTTTTGGGAGACTTAATCCCTAAATGAGAGCTTAAGTGTTGAAAAATGGTCTGTAGTAGGAACAACGTAAATACGACCTCCGAATGGAAATCTGATGGTTCTGTTAGCTCCGTTAGGTGATTTCGGAGTTGGGAGCATGTTCAGAATGTATTTTGGAAGTCCGTAGCTAATTTAGGCTTGAAATGCCGAAGTTTGAATTTTTGAAGTTTCCGGTCCGATAGTGAGTTTTTGATCCGAGGGTCGGAATGGAATTCCGGAAGTTGCAGTAGCTCCGTCGTGTCATTTGGGATGTGTGTGCAAAATTTCAGATCATTCGGACGTGTTTTGATTAGGTTTTTTTATCGAAAGTGTATTTTGATAAAATTTAAAGTTCTTAGGCTCTGATACCAACTTGTCACGACCCCAGTTCACCCTCCATGAACATGTCGTGATAGCACCTAGTTCCTACAACTAGGTAAGCCTAACAATGCGGAAATTAATATAACTTGCAGAAACATTTAATTAAACTAAGCAAAACTAGAAGGAAACGGTATATAAGTACCACTTGACATATACAACTCACAATAAAACGCAGAAGTCTACAATCTCATCCCAAAACCCGAAAACTCACGGGAACCACAGGCTAACGGAAATTAAATACATAGCTCTAACTCCAGAATGTCTAAAACGAACAGTACGAAAAGGAGAAAGCTAACTGCTAAAGCTAGAATAAGAAAGAGACTCCAAGTCTGCGGACGCGACAGATGTACCTCGAAATCTCTGCTAGATCTCTCGGCCTCGGGATAATTTTGAGTGGTTAACGGGAAAAATTAAGAAGTGTTGCAGTAGCTGAAGTTTTTCTCTTATGGTACTTTCGCATCTTCGGCTTGGGAACTGCAGATGCGGTACCGCAGATGCGGCTAGGGAAACCGCAGAAGCGGGTTTAGGGTGATTCAGCAGCTTCCACAGGTGCGGTGGATTTTCTGTAGAAGCAAAGTCGCATCTGCGAGGTCAAGACCGCAGATGCGAGTTTGGGCATACTCGTCAGATTCCGCAGGAGCGATGTAATTTCCGCAGGAGCGGAGTCGCTTCTGCGATGAAAGGACCGCAGAAGCGGAACCCTGGATTTTAGTGAATAGCCGCAGAAGCGGCATTTGTTCCGCAGAAGCGGCATTTGTTCCGCAGAAGCGGGACCACAGATGCGGTCCCTTGTCCGCAGAAGCGGAAATTACTGTTCAAAAATAGTGAAATCGAGGGTTTAATTTCAAAAGTTGGAAAATCAAATTTGAGCTTGGGATAGGGCGATTTTGAGAGGGTTTTGAAGAGGAGATTATTGGGTAACGTTTCTTTAATCCCTTCTAGTTATATTTCATCATTATGTAGTTAAATCCTTCACTAAAACTCGAATTTGAGGATCAAATTTTGGAAAAATTGGGTAAAACTTCATAGGCTAAACTATTGAGTTTTGAGTGGGTGTTTGACCTCCGATTTGGGAGATTTTTATATGGTTAGACTCATGAGAGTACGAGGGTTCTGAAAATGTAAAAGTTGTTCGATTCCGAGACATTGTCCTGAAGGGAATTTTGGTCATTTTACCTAATTTCGCATCTTGTCTTTGAATTTAATAGTAGAATCTGTTGCTTGAGATGTTATTTACGATACGTAATTGAATTGAATAGATTTGGGTCATTTGGAGTCGGATACTTGTGGCAAAGGCATGGTTTCTGGTTGATTTTTGTACCGGTTCAAAGTAAGTGGTTTGTTTAACCTTGTGTGGGGGATCTCTTCCCCTTAGGACATAATATTGATATTTGAAAGCTTCATACGTGAGGTGACGAGTGCGTACTTGAGCTAATTATTGGAAATCCGGTTTTTTTTACTCGAAGTATTTAAATTGAGTTTTTCTTGCTTATCTGCTTACTACTTTACTTTGAATTGCAAGTTTATCCTATGCTAGTTTAGAGAAGCATGTTTATTTGACTTATTTGCTTAAGCGCTTAAACTGTCTTGGTTGTATTACGTGAAGCATGTTAGTCTAGGATTTTCTATTACTTGTTCTGAGTTTGTTTTTATCTTAATGTGTTGGACTGTTATTGTGTGTTTTAATTTGGGACTACGGGACGGCATCCTGGGAGATCCCCCTGTACTTGTTATGTTTTGGACTGAGGTGCGGGATACCAAGAGATCCCTGGCACATGTAAGTGTAAGTTTTGAGGATACCAAGATATCCTCGGGATACCAAGATATCCCTCGTGCATATGATGAGTATACCAAGAGATCATCGGGATACCAAGAGATCCCTCGTGTATATTTTGAGGATACCAAGAGATCCCCCGGATATTATTTCTTGTTGTGACTAGTATTTCCTTATATTGTTTTGTTTCTGCTTCCTATTACTGCTTCCCTTATTTATCCTGTTCAGCTTCTCGCTGTAGACTTTATCTATACTATTTTTCCTTATCTTATCATATATTATGTTTATCTCAGTAGGACCCTGACCTTCCTCGTCACTACCCAACCGAGGTTAGGCTTGGCACTTATTGAGTACCGCTGTGGTGTACTCATGCCCTTTCTGCGCATGTTTTTCATGTGCAGATCCAGGTAGCTCTGCCCAAGCGTATCATCCTCGAGGCGGAGATATCTAGCAGAGATTTCGAGGTACATCTGCCGAGTCCGCAGACCTGGAGTCTCTTTCTTATTCTAGATTTAGCAGTTAGCTTCCTTTTCGTACTATTCGTTTTAGACATTATGGAGTTAGAGCTATGTATTTACTTTTCGTTAGCCTGTGGTTCCCGTGAGTTTCCGGGTTTTGGGATGAGATTGTAGACTTCCGCGTTTTATTTTGAGTTGTATATGCCAAGTGGTACTTATATACCGTTTCCTTCTAGTTTTGCTTAGTTTAATTAATGTTTCCGCAAGTTATATTAATTTCCGCATTGTTAGGCTTACCTAGTTGTAGGAACTAGGTGCCATCATGATATGTTCATGGAGGGTGAACTGGGGTCGTGACACTAATCGCCTTTATTGGTTACTATACAGGAATTATTAATGTGTTTTTGTTAATTCTAATTTCAAAGGAATAATATAGGCGCTTCAGCTTGAATAGGCGAGTAGTACTTCGGGAGAATACTATGATTAATATTAACCCTATCAATCAATAAATCAGATAAATTAATTAGTTAATTTAAGTGAAAAACTCAATGGTATTGTAAGCTAACCCATAGTTCTGGAATATTTTTTCCCACTGAATTTGTCTCTAAGATTGCTGATGATAGGCTATAATTACGTATTTTAGTCTCTTATTACACTCAAATTTACTGCACTTTAATTGAGTTTGAGCTTTAATCGCTAGTATTTTATACTAATGGTGTGTTTTATGCCTTATAGGAGTGATTCCGAGCTATATAGATTTTATGGAATGAATTCAAGTAATATATAGATTTGAAGTCTGAGTAAAAGCCCAAGGATTTAAGCCGGGATCGTGTTTGGGGGTCAACAGATGATAGTTAGAGAGAACAAAGAATCGAGTAGTCATGTTGCATACTTTCTAGTAAAATAGATATAACTTTTAGCTAGAATCTCCATTTGGGATCCACAATATATGGTTGGAAAGATAACTCAAAGGTCTACAATTTTCATGTTTTACGTTTTTCCAAATTCCAAACGTAACCGGGTGAAAAGTGCGCGCCAATAGAGAAACCGCGCTCAGCCCGCGTTCGTCAGGCAGAATACTAGGCCACTAGCGCGGTCACGAGCGCGGCCGTGCTAGTCAAACCCGGGAAAAGTGTTCATTTTCATATTGGAGAAGGTATAAATGTTTGGGCCCAACCCTACTTGGTATATATACATGAAAAACGGTATTTTGAGGAAGTTGGACATAATTTTTACACATATTTGACCTAAGGAGGCAGAGACACAATAGGAGCAAGGCGGAAAATTCTTCAACAAATTTTTCCTTCCTCTTCCGATTTTTCATTATTGGTTATGATTTTTAGTATTGTAGTTTTATATACTATTATGAATAGCTAATTCGTTTTCTAGGGTTTTGATAGAACCTTTTGTAAGATAAATTCTCGTTATATTTTTATATAATTGAGCCATTGGATTTCTCTACTTGTTCAACTACGTGTTTGTTGTTGTTGATTGAATGACCATCAATTGATTGTGCCTATTTAGTGTGTACTGCTTGAGAGAGAGTACATATTTAGGTAGTTATTGAACAGCGTCACTCCTAACGTATGTGAGAAATTAATATATTGGGTTTAAAGGTAGGTTTAGAAATAACAAAGTCTTGACGTGGTCATAATGAGCGGTTAGATAAAGCCAACTAGCGTATTTCGAGAGAATATGTCTAGTAAATTGTTGTTGTTGCTCGAGAGAGAATTACAGCACCTAAAGTGTTCACCATCAGTAGAGAATACATTGGCGAAAATTGTAGGGAAAATAGCTAGAAGGATTCCGACAATTAGGGAAGTCATAAATCGAGACGTACTTAATTTAGTCTCCAACCCTTTGTCTCGTTAGTTGATAATCTTATCGTCTTTTAGTATTTGCTAGTTAATTAGTTAGAATTATAAATCTCAATCTTTATAATTTAGAAAATTGTTCAAACTTGCCTTTTTAGTGATATTAAACAGATATAGCTAAGCCTTAGTTCTCTGTGGGATTTGACTCCGGACTTTTAGACCGGATTATATTTGCAACGACCGCTTATCCTTTTTAGGACTAGAGTTGGGCATGATCAAATTTTGGCGCCGTTGCCTGGGAACTAACGGTGCAGTTGTAGCTGTATATATTGCTAGGTTTCAAGTTTGAACTTTTATTTTGTTTTGTTTTGTTTTTTTTTTTGGATTTTTTTTATAAATGTTGATTTGAGAAACATGAAATCTTGGAATTATTGGAATTTAGGTATAGACAATTCTACTATTGCTCTCCATACATATTGTGAAGGAAACCACCCGTGGCAAAGTTTTCAAAACGTTCCTAAGAGCGAGTTATGTGCACCAACTCAATCTTATTTGTGGAATGTGTGTGATGTGTGTGGTGGTAAAAATGGTCACCTTCATGGTTGTGCTTATATTTCTTATCTTCCCCAACCCCTCACTATGATGGTTCTACCTTTTATTGTGAAGTTAATAAGAATAAAGAACCTGGGAATGCGGACCTGAAGGAGATCAAAGATATGATAAAGTACCTTCTGGAACAAAACAATGAGAAACAATTGTACATAGAAAGGCAAGAGGCAACTATTCGCAAGTTGGAGGCTCAATTGAGTGAAGTGGTTGGAGCTTTTAATGCTCAACAAGCCAATATTGATGATAGTAACCAAGAAGAGCATGAATTTGAGGTGTTAATTGGGGAGGTGAGAGTAGAACATCAACAACCTAGCCAACTACAATTTGAGGATGTCAACGTTGAAGAAGTGAGACTAGAGTCAGCCAAGGACATTGAGGATACAAATTTTGTTGACTCTAGTATCATTGATGTTGAGGATGTTGAAAGTCCTGAAGTTCATGCGTTTGAGCGCATTGGTCCACACTTCAAGCATTTTTCCACATTGTGCTTGGATGCCGATATGAAAATAGAGTCATCCAAGACGATTGAGAAGTCAAGGAATAAGGAACAAGGTGCATATATTCTGGAATTCTTCTTGCCGGAAAGTTAGGATTACATACATTATACAAAGGCCAAGGAGTGAAGAATACTACCTTATTTCCTTGGACCAGTTAGATTCGTTCCACCGCCCCATGACCATAATCGTAAGCTTGAATCAAAACTTGGGGTTCAATTCATAAGCTCGAGGTGGAGGCAAAAAGTGATTTGCATCGTGCCGCAACGTTAAATCAAGCGCTTGTTGGGAGGTAACCCAGCTTTATTGCTTTCTTTTATTTTTTTATTTTTTTTAATTGTATTATTTTAGTAGTGTCAATTTTTTATTTTCTAGGATCATGGAAAGCAAAGGTATTGGAAGGATGCAACAGCAAACCAAATGGTTGGAACTAAGTGTGAGGTACCCGCACGAAGGACCAAGCTTAGGAGAAGTCTGAGTACCCCATGAGTTAATAGTGCTTCACCCTTTGGCCTACCAGGGAGTTTCTTTTACTCTCTTATTAGTATGGTGTGCATTGGGGACAATGCACAATTTTAAGTGTGGGGTGAGGAGATTATCTAGGTGACTTTCTATGCTATTTTAGTTGTATTAGTTTAATTGAATAATTTTTTTTATTTTTTAAAAAAAATGAAAAAAAAAGGATTGGACTTTTCCCGATGATGGATCTATTAGACAAATTTCTTGAGGGATTTAAGTCTAAAGAAAAAAAATTTCTTTTGTTAGGTAGTGTAGCAATTACCCCTTGGTTTTTTTTTAAACCACGGTTCTTTTCCAAGGGTTTTATTTGAACTGGGTGTAGTTAGTTTTCTTTTTGTGAGTAGGAACCATTGTGTTGTGCTTTGAATTGAAGCAATATCTCTTGACTTGGTTATGCCTTGAGAATAGTGAGTACTTTGGTTGTGATGCTTAGGCTCAGTTTTTTACTCTTGTATAATTACCTTAAATTGTATGATCTTAGCTTTGCTTAAGATGAAACCAATCCTGAGTGAGTTATGAGCCATGTGTGTGTAAGGTTTTTTGTTATTCTTTGCATAGCATTTGATGCCTAAAACTTGCCCCGTGTATTTGCAAAGCGAAATAGTAGCTTTGTTCAGTCTTGAAAGTGATATAGCCATTTTTTTGTTGAGCCAGATATGTATATTTTACCCACCTAATTGTTATGTATCGTAGTTAACCCTTTGAGCATGTAATCCTGTTTCTTTGGAGACCACATTACAAGCCTTACCCATTTGTTTGAATTAACCATCTATTTGAACCATTGTAACCTCTCATGAGCACTTGAATTGTTATGAACTGTGTAAAAGTTAAAGTATGGGGTGGTTGGTTTGGATTTTGAGTGGAACTAATGAAATAAGGAGAAATGTGCACTGTTTTGAAAAAAGTAAGAGCCACTTGAATTGGAAAAAAAAATAAAATAGTTCGATTGTTGTGGAAAAAAAAACTCCTTGATAAGTGGTGACTTTTGATGTAAGTGTGCTTAAAGAAGAATGGGTAATATACATTGATGTGAAGATGGAATTTTGTTTGACATAAGTATGGGGTTTGAATGTTAAAGTATATGTATTGAAGTGCTTAGGGAGGTGTAGTCACTCTTATATCTAAATGTATTCCAACCGTCCCGTAGCCTACATTACAACCAAATAAAGTCCTAATTGATCCTAGATTGAATGAGCTCGATTAGTGGAGTAGTACACTACGGAAAAGCTTATGGTGCATCTTTTGTGGCATATGAATATTATTTTTGAGAGTGAGTGAATTCTTTCTATCTTGAGTTCCTAAGTGTTCTTAAATTTTATTGCGTGGAACTATTCTCTTTTGTTGTGTGAGTGCACTTGATTCATGAAGGAAAGGTAATGTCATTGACCTCCATGTTAGAGTAAGTGTGTGAGTTGTGAATAATGCGTGGTACTTGTGAGTCAAATCTTGAGGTGAAGATGTTATGCTTTTGTGCTTAGTCTATTTTAAATACTCTTGGTGTGATGAGTTAGGAGAATTGTTTAAAAAGGCCGTATCCATAAAAAAATGTAGTTTGATTGCTCGAGGACGAGCAATGGTTTAAGTTTGGGGTATTGATGATAGGCTATAATTACGTATTTTAGTTGCTTATTACACTCAAATTTACTGCACTTTAATTGAGTTTGAGCTTTAATCACTAGTATTTTGCACTAACGGCTTGTTTTATGCCTTGTAGGAGTGATTCCGAGCTATATAGATTTTATGCAATGAATTTAAGTGACTTAGAGCGTTGAAGTCTGAGTAAAATCCCAAGGATTTAAGCTGGGATCGTGTTTGGGAGTCAACGGATGATAGTTAGAGCGAATGAAGAATCGAGTTGGCATATTGCGCACTTTCTAGTAAAATGGATATAACTTTTTTTTCAAAACTCCATTTGGGATCCACAATATATGGTTGGAAAGCTAACTTAAAGGGCTGCAACTTTTATGTTTTATGGTTTTCTAAATTAAAAACGGAACAGGGCGAAAAGTGCACGTTAATAGAGCGACCGCACTCAGGCTGCGCTCGTTAGGCAAAATACTGGGCCATTAGCGCGGTCACGAGCGCGGCCGCGCTAGTCAAACCCGAGAAAAGTGTCCTTTTTCACATTGGAGAAGGTATAATTGTTTGGACCCAACCCTACTTGGTATATATACATAGAAAATGGTATTTTGAGGGAGTTGGACATATTTTTTACACAGATTTGACCTAAGGAGGCAGAGACACAATAGGAGCAAGGCGGGGAATTCTTCAACAAGTTTTTCCTTCCTCTTCCTATTTTTTATTGTTGGTTATGATTTTAATTATTGTAGTTTTACATACTATTATGAATAGCTAATTCATTTTCTAGGGTATTGATAGAACCTTTTGTAAGATAAATTCTTGTTATATTTTTATATGATTGAGCCATTGGATTTCTCTACTTGTTCAACTACGTGTTTGTTATTGTTGATTGAATGGCCATCAATTGACTGTGCCTATTTAGTGTCTACTGCTTGAGTGAGAGTACATATTTAGGTAGTTGTTGAACAACGTCACTCCTAACGTATGTGAGAAATCAATATATTCGGCTTAAATGTAGGTTTAGAAATAACAAAGCCTTGACGTGGTCATAATGAGGGTTAGATAAAACCAACTAGCGTAGTTCGAGAAAATATGTCTAGCAAATTGTTGTAGTTGCTCGAGAGAGAATTATGACACCTAAAGTGCTCACGATCAGTAGAGAATGCATTGGCAAAAATTGTACAGAACATAGCTAGAAGGATTCCGACAATTGGGAAAATCATAACTCTAGACCTCCTTAATTTAGTCTCCAACCCTTTGTCTCGTTAGTTGATAATTTTACCGTCTTTTAATATTTGCTAGTTAATTAGTTAGAATTATAAATCTCAATCTTTATAATTTAGAAAATTGTTCAAACTTGCCTTTTTAGTGATATTAAACAGATATAGCTAAGCCTTAGTTCTCTGTGGGATTCGACTCCGGACTTTAGACCGGATTATATTTGCAGCGACCGCTTATTCTTTTTAGGACTAGAGTTGGGCGTGATCAATTGCCGATTTGTTTTCTATAATCGCTTAGTTTGTTACTCTAGATTAGTTTTAGTTAAATATACACACTTTAGAAAATCGCTTGAATAGATTAATTATTTGGCTTTAATTTAGTTGATAGTTATTCACAAGTTCCCGTGGGTTCGACATCTGAACTTACAATCCTATATTACTTGTCGACCACGTATACTTGCATGTGCATTTGGGAGCAACACACAAAGTAAGTGTAGGGTGCAAAAGCGAGCAGATGACTGAAAATAAGTTTGGGGTGTCTACACACAAGACCAATGTCTGGGAGAAGTCTGAGTATCCCGTGAGCTGCTAATGCGTCAGCCTTTGGCCTGCCAGGGAATCTCTTTTACCCTCTAGTTAGTTATTGAATGCATTAAGGACATTACACAATTTTAAGTGTGCGGTGAGGAGACTGTCTAGGTGATTTATTTATGCTATCCTATCTTAGTGGTAATACTCCTTTTTAGAGTACTAGTTTTTGTTAAAACAAAAAAATTAAATAATTAAAAAAAATCAAATTTTTTTTGGACTTTTCCGACGATGGATTTTGTGGGCAGCTTTCTTGAGGGATTAAAGCCCAATAAAAAATAACAAAAAAGTGTGAAAAAATAGAAAAATCAAAAAACATGTCTTTTATTTTTCTTTAGGTAGTAATAACCTCCCGTGATTTTTCGTTATGCCATAATTTATTTCTTGGGATGTAGTTTGAATCATGTCATATTTTTTATTTATTTTTAAAGTAGATTCGGAATTTAGGAAATAAAAGGAGGAAGATTGATAAACCTAGACGCCCTTGACTTGTTTGGTAGTAGCATATTTAGGTTTTGGCATGTGGAGTATCTTCCCTCCGTTTTAAAATTGTTCATGATGCTTTGATGAAATTGGATACCATATCTTATGACGCTTATATCTCTTTTGATTGACTTATATTCACTTTGTGCTTAATGCTTAATATTTTGTGGCTTTGTGAATACTTGCATTAGAGTCAGAATGAGACCGTTCATAGTGAGTCATGTGCCATGTGTGAAGAGAGATTTTATGTAGTCCATGTTATTGTGATTGAGTCTAGAACTTGCCCGGTATGTGAGTTGAAGCGAAATTTTAGGAGATGCTCAGTTTAAAAATAATTTTGGGCTTTCTTTGATCTTTTTGAGCTTAATTGTGTATCGCAAATAAAATCTATCCTTAGTAAACCCTTGTAGACCTTTTATTTGGAACATACATTATGAGCCTATACTCTTTTGTTCTTAATTGATGTTATTTTGATCATGTTATTTCTGAAAGCTCTTTAATTGTGAAATGAGTGCTAGAAGAAGTAAAGACTAATTGTGGGATGGCTTTCGAGTAGAACAAATGGAAGAGAGAAAAGTGGACTTGTTTTATAAAATAATACACCACTGGAAATTGAAAAAGAAAAAAGAATAGTTGAAAGAAAAACAAAGGAAAAAAAAAGGAAAATCTGAAAAAAGAGAAGGAAAAATAGATATGAATAAATTGTTGTCTTGTTCTTGCTAGTGTGGTATAAATTAAAGTAGTGCTTAAAGAAAGAGAGAATATTTTTGGGGTGTGATCTTGTTTGTGAAATTGAAGTGGATTGAAGAATTTGTGCTTAAAGTTTATTATATGATGTGTTAAAGTGCTTAGGAGGATGAACCACTAATCCTAAATATCTCTTACACATCCCTTAGTCCACATTGTAACTATAAAAAGGCCTAATTAATTTTACATCAATCGAAACTATATTAATAAATATTTACATTAAGGGCAAGCCTATGGTACCAATTGCATGCATGTGACGTCTTTGTGAGTGAGTGATTTTGATATATATGAGTCCTTAAAATATATTTGAGCAATTGATTTGAGTGTAAGGATACAACTTACTCTCTTGTTCTTGTTGTGAGGGCACGTGATTTCGCGAGGGATAAATAACATTATTAGATTTCTCCACGATATTGAGTGTTCAAGTCATGAGTGATATAAAGTCGGTTTTTGAGCCTAGGATTGTTGTGAACATGTTGTATATGTTTTGAATATTTTTGAATTATGGCATGAGTCAAGGGAAATATATGTGATTATATATGCTAAGATTTAATTGATTTCTATCAACCATAATCATAGGTATAGTGTGCTTCAATTGTGTTTAATATAAAGTGCTTCAAGATAGTGTAAGGTTGATTTGAGGACGAGCAATGTTTAAGTGTGGGATAGTGATGTTTGGCTATAAATGTATATTTTTAGTGCAATGATTACCTTATATTTAAGTATTTTAATGAAAATTTGTGTGATGTTTGAGTTTAATTGAGTTATTTTTATGTGTAGGACCATTGGGATACATAAAGGAACGAAAGTTACCCAAAAATATGTTGAAGGCACGAGAAAAGAGCACAGAAAGGAGAAAATCGGATTAAGGCAAGGGAACCACTCCCCATATCAGGCCTCACCTGCTCTAAAGCTTGGTCAACCGTGCCCTAGACCAGGCCTCATCTACTCTAAAGCCTGGTCCCCCATGCTACAGACCATGCCTCGCCTGCTCTAAGGCCTAGTTCCCCAGTACGTGAATAGGTTATTTTCTACTTAGTTTTGGACTTAGAGACTCATGCCCTAACCTATAAATACCCTATAAATGTCAATATTAAGGGAGTATGATCAATTTTTGGGAAGAAAACACGCCACTTTTGGAGGGGAGAACGAAAATTATGTTTGAAGGAGGCTTCTAACTAGTTTTTCTTCTCTTTTCTTCCTTTAATCTAATAGTTTATTAGTTCTAGAGTTGTGGGAGTGCTACATGAATGTTGTAGTTTGAAGCTTGAATTGTTCTTATTATTTTATCATATTAATTTATTTATTCAAACTTGCGCTTAATTATTTGATTGCTTGATCATCAATTGAATACTATCTATGAATCTAGGATTGAACTCGAGAGATAAAATTCTAGATTGCACATAACATTGAGTAGCGCAAGATCTTGAAACTGAGTATTGGGAACGGATTTGAGGTTAGGATAGGGATATACCTAATCGCTTGCTTGGTTACCATACGGAAATTATTAATGCGTTTTTATTAATCCTAATTCTATAGGAATGTAGGCGTTAAGTTAGCTTGAATAGGCGACTAGTACTTCCGGATAGTGTTTTAAAAGGTGTTTTTGGGGCGAGCCCTTGGGCGAGGCACACCAAAAATGCCCCAAGGCGATAGTGTGGGGCGAAAGTCTCAAGAGGCATATACCCAGCAATTGGGGGCGTACGTCCGGGCATTCGAGGCGTAAACATGGGCGTTTGTGGCACTTTTTTTAGTGAGGTATAAGTCCTAGAGACTTTTTGAAATTAAAATAAAATTTGTTGAATAAGTCCTTCATATAATGCCCAAATTCTCAAAAGTCGGCTTGGTAATTACTCAAAAGTTTTAAAAACGAACTGAAATGTACTAAATTAAAAAGTCAGGACCTTTTTTTATTGATTGAAGCACTAATTCACGGTCTTTCTCAATTATTTATCTTGTCCGCTAGTCTGCTAATATCTCCCAAAAGCAATGAATATTCAATTTTTTTTACAAATGTAAAGAGAACTTAATTCTACTTCATAGCAGCAAATTCAAAGTTCAAATTGTAGGTTATTCATCATTTTTATTCCTCTATGTAGAACTTTATTCTTTTATACTCAAGTCAGTTGTACTTATAAGTAGCGTATAATAGATTGTTTTGACTAATTTTTTATGGGATGGAGCGCGCGCACGCGTACACACACACACACACACACACATATATATATATATATATATATATATATATATATATATATATATATATATATATATATATATATATATATATATATATATATTACACAT
>MU700408.1:33380-48135 GCA_026770625.1 Nicotiana glauca
AGTGGCCTAAACCCATGAAGATCCCTTACGACAACCAACTTATCCTCAGTAACACACACCACAGAATAAGCATCTTCAATTTTTCACGTCATGGGCAGTAAACAAAGGAACTAAATTATAGATATAGAAACATTCAAAAACAAATAATCCATAAATATGGTAAGTAGAACAAACGAAATAAAAGAAGAAATCTCACATTGAACCTTCGTATAAATGGAATTAATCACTGTTAACTGGACTGAAAATAGGAACTTCGAACGGGACTATGATCCAGACCTCGAAGCTCGCCGGAACCGCGACAAACTTCCACAACGGGCCTCGTCGACACCTCGGATTTGCGGTTTCTTTTGGAGATGCGACTGTGTGTGTAGTGTGGTGGGCGTGAAGCTGCTGCGAGCTCGATGGATATGGTGTTAGGAGCTCGGCGACAGAGCTGATCGTTTGGGACGGGGACAACGGGCTATTGGCAGCTATGGCGTCGAGCTGCTGCGGCTATTACGAAGGAACGTCCATGGCTAACGCTGATGGACGTGAGGGAGAAGCAGCAGCACCAATGGTTCGCTGAAGAGGGCTGTCCGTGGTGGTCGAAGGAGCAGCGACTATGGAGGTCTTTTGGAGGTGGTTGTGATGGTGGTTAACAATGTGAAGGAGAAGGGTTAGGGGGTCTTAGGGTTTCTGTTAGGTTTTTTTGGTTCCTCCTCAAGAAGAAGAAGCAACAGTGTGTATGTATCTTTCTTCTTCTTTTTAACGTGAGCCCCTCTTCCTTTTGTATTGTGTATTGTGTGTATTTATAGTGATGGGGTGGGGAATAGTTTTTGGGGGAAAATATTTTGGGGAAGGTTTTGGGGGAAAAATATTTTGGGGAAGGTTTTGGGGGGGAAAATATTTTGGCTTTTCAAATGTTTGGCCAATTTGAATTTAAGACCAAGCCTTTTCACTTCCCTCTTCTTTTTGTTGTTCTTTTCTTTCTTTAATTAATTAAAAACCTAAACTAAATTCCTAAATTGATTTAAATTGTAAAATTAAGCTAATTATTTAACTATGTAAAAATGATCATTTTTTGTGATTTTTGATTAATAGCATAATTAACTCAATGTAATTAATTCCTAAATGCAAATTAAACCTAAGGTGGCATGAAATTAAAATGTGACATTTTTTATGGTTTTTTTTCTATGATTTTTTTTAAAAATGTTAAAAATGCATGCCATGCAACTAAATAAAGAAAAATACCTGAAAATCAATTAAAATTATTTTGGTCTATTTTTAGGAGTTATTTTCATATAGGGCAAAAATCACGTGCTTACAATTTCTCCATCCATTCTGCACTCAAAGCTTCAAATTTGGCGGCGTTCTGATCAAGTTCAGCTTGCAACGATAGCACCTTCGCCTGAAGATGCTTGCACTCCGCAGCGATCCTCTTTCCCAACTCAAGTTATTCGTCCTTGTAACGGAGCAACTCCTTGAGCTCACTACATCTGTGAAAGGACTACATCAGCTCCTGATCCCTTTTCTCCAACTCCTCTCTGATGGATTGGGTGCCAGTACCCGTACTGAGCCCCTCATGCATCTCATGGCATTTGTTGCGATACCGCCGATAATTTACAAACATCATCAAAATAATCTCGGCCTGAGTCTCGGCCCTGCGAGCACTCTCAATCTATAGCATGTAAGACCGAAAACAAAGAAAAGAGTCGATAAAGGCCAAGGCCACAAAAAAAACAAGAGAAACTTACCCTTAGGCTCATAGCGGCACAAAATCTACTGTGTCTCGCAGAAGATTGAGGTTCGACGGACTTTCAAGTATTTTGGGAAGGACCTCCCGCTCTTACCACAGTTTGGGTAAATCCCTCCGCGAACATCTTAAAGTTGTCAGGATTGAGGTCGGAGTCAGACTCGTAATCATCAACCACGACTTCTTTTCCCCTCTTTTCAACCGAAGAATAAGTGCGGTTCGGCGGGGATGACTAAGGGCCACCCAAGACAGCAATGGCAGCCTCGGGACTCCATCTCTCTCCCACATCAGTTTGTTGACCGATCACAACGGGCGTAGCCTCTATGTACGGGTTGGCTCCACCGTCAATTTCTGGTAGCGCCAAAGAAAAGTCACTCCTCGAAGATGTTTCGGCTTGAGAATCCACTTCCAACACCACTCGTCTCTTTGACGGGGCCTCTCCACTACTAGAACAAGAAGATTCGTCCGTTGAGCGGACAGTAGAAACCGGAGTCTCAGGTTGAGGAGTAGCCTCCGCGCACACGGCTCCAACCGCAAACGCAGATTGGGTAGTAGCTCCCGATGCAGGCCGGATAGTGGCCCTCGGCACAGGCAGGGCAGGGCTGCCGGTTGACGAAATACGAGTGGAGGAGCCCTCGTCCTTCGCGCTCTCCCTGTCAATAAAGAAAAACGATCATACAACGATAAGACTAAACCATGAGGTAAATAACAAAGAAAAATTGCAACGGGCCAACTCATCGGTGAGAGGTTTGCACCCATACTTCTCATGGAAGCAGGCCCATTCACGAATTCCCATTGTTTGGGGGAGATTTGCGCCCGCCCACTCACGAATATCGTCAACTAGAGGGGAAGGTAATCTCTCGGCTGCAAAGGCAAAAATAAGTCCTTAGCAATATCACGTGATGGAGAACGATCGATGAAAGCCTTAAGAGAAATCACAAAATAAATGAAGGGAAACGTATGAGCGAAGTTCCACGTCTCTGGGAACCCTGCCAAGTCCGCCACAAGGTGCTCTGTCGCACATAGAAGGTGCTTTCCCAGAAGCGGCGATTGGACTTATCGTCCATCTTCACCACTAAACTCATGGTTCCTCGATGGCGCATATGGATCATTGAAACCCCCAAGAAAATGAGGGGAAAATATGTGAAGCATGTGCTCCAAGTAAATTCCTCGTCCGGCAAGCTCCGCGTACTTGATAAGCATGAGAAATAGTTTGTACAAGTACGGGGAGAGCTGGGCCAGGCACACTTCGTAGATACGGAATAAGTCTACCAACAGGGAGGGGAGAGGAAGCATGTACCCGATAACGAAGGGGTATGCGTAAAATGCGCAGTACCCCGAGCGGTGCAAATGTACTATGTCCTCGCCCGCCGCCAGTACCATTTCAATTAGAGTCGGGATTCTCTACTTGGCCTTGAGCACCGTAATCGCCACTTCATCCATTGTTGAAGGGACATGATCTGGTTCATCTCTAGAAGGGCTGTTAAAATCCGTCCTCATTTCTCGGGGCGGGGAACTATCTCGTCCACTCTCAGAAACCCCTCGTGTTTCACCACCTCCATTCCCTCTTCAATATAGGGCACATCACTTTCCGACACTGGAGCTTCAACAAATCTATCAGTCTGAGAAGAGGTACCAACCATTTGTCTCTCCCGATCAAAGTGAACAAGAACGGTGAGGGAAAAGAAACAAGGGTCACCTCAAATTCTGTCGAAAGCAAAAGTATGAAGAACAATAGGAAGAGGATATTTGCAAAGCTTCTTTCTCGAGTAAATTGAAAAACACATCAGTCAAATAAGGGATTTCCCCTATTTATAGGAACATAAATGTCCTGAGCAGAAAATCCAAGAGCTGCCAATCAAAAAATTGAAAGGGCAGGGGAAACGATACGGTGCCTGAGAAACGTGTGCCATAATGATGCATAACGGGTATTCATGATACCTCGAATCGATGCAACGATTCAGACCCGAACTGACGTAACGGTCCGATGATACCACCGAAGCATCACGTCGCCACCTTGCTTTAAGGACCTCATCAAATGCATAATGTTCAGATTTCTCCAAACTTTTGAATCAATAGAATCCGGCCATTGAGCTTGCCTAGAGGCGATCTCGACGGACGGAGGGACTAACTGTATGGTTCAAAATCTAACCCTAAGATGGTTGTTCGTAAAAGGAACGATAAGGGGTCGACCCAGTCGTAGTCATTCCCATGGGGCGTGATAGCAAAGAGCACCTCGGCCATTGCCGGGGTCAAGCTGCCAGAAAGATTACATCGCAGAATAAGTGTAATATTTGGGAAAGTGATGAAGGATATAGTCATGAGAAAGTACGCCGGTCAAAGACCATTGGATAAAACGAAAAATTATTAATATTATATAGAGAGGCAGGAGATCATAAAAAGAGAAATCGGAGCCCAAATCTGGCTACAACATTTACAATCATCGTTATGGAATCAACGAGGGGAGATCACTTAGTCATCAACAACTTTCTCTTTTCTCCTTCTGTGCTTTTACGATTATAGCGCAAACCTGTCATAGATGTAAGCTTATCATTTACATTTGATGTATGATAATCATCTTAAGAAATATTACACGAGCTTGTTCTTCTTCGATTTTTGTACTCAATATGTTTGGATCTAGAGTTAATTATGTTTGGCTAAGATTTACCTTCTATCTCTCTATTAATTAGTTTAACTAAAGGTTTTAACACTTTTTTGGTCAAACAACAAGCATTTTTAAAGTCATTAAAAAATAGCTACTATTTTGCTGCAACAGAGACAGGTCCAACATAATATACTGGAGATCGGTGCACCTGTGCATGAACTTCCATCATATTATGCTGGAACTCCAACACGCGGAAAGTTCCAGCATAATATACTGGAGATTAGAGCATCTATGTATGAACTTCCAGCATATTATACTAGGCTGGTATATTATACTGAAACTCTAGTATATTATGCTGAAGTTCCAATATACTTATGCTGAAACTCCATTATGATATGCTGGAGTTCCAGTATACTTATGTTGGAACTCCATTATGAATGATATACTGGAGTTCCAATATACTTATGTTGGAACTCGAGTATATTATGCTGGAACTCGAGTATATTATGCTGGAGTATTTTTCGGATTTGAACAGTATTTTTGTTAAATTTATCTTTACATGAAAAGTGGCTAAATTTCAATTACTTTTAAAATTATGGCTATTTTGAATGGCCACTTGTAAATCTGATTATTTTTTAATTTCTTCCTTAATTTCTCTATCACCATTCACCTCTCCAACCAATAGATGTTAAAGACAAACACAGAAAATAAATTATAAAATTAAACACCTTACTTGTTAGTAAAACTGTGCTCAAAACCAAAAGTTGGAGAAGCACAGAAATGTTAGTGCAATAAATAAAACATAAAATAATGTTAGAGCCATAAGTTACTTGTATGTCTGTCCTTAAGGAATTTAATTCACGCATTGTTGTCCAATGTTATGAATTGATACCTCCCATGATACAAAGAAAAACTTATTCTGTAATACTGGCAATCGAAATTATAGAATTTCAGCGAACTCAGCAGAGGGAGCAAATCACACTTGACACTTATATTTGTTTTGAAAATAATACAGAGAAAATGGAAATGATTTCAGAATTTTTGGTATGTAGAAAATGAGATCAAGCCTCTAAATTTATAAAGAAAGAAAGGGTGAAATGAATAATTGCAATTCAAAATGTTTAAAGAGGGGTCAAAAGCATCCCAACTTGCGCCTCTAAGCACACTGCATATCTGACAATTGGTTTAAACCAAACAATCGATCACTTCAAATTTCTAATTCAATTCGATTGCAGGAGCAAACGTAAAATTCTCTCTCTAAAAGCATAAAAGATGAAGAATGTTATAACTACAAGCCATAATTAGAGCGATGCAGCGACTTCTTGAAGAAGCAAATTCTGCATCCAAGGGCGGAGGCAAAATTTCAGACTTCAACTCAATATCGTTAATATTTATCTTAAAATTATACTTAATATATACTCTCTTCGTTTCAAAAAGATTGTCTTAATTTGACTTGACACAAACTTAAATAAAGAACGGAAGACTTTTGCGATATGTGGTTTTAAATAAGTCATAACATTTGTGTGGCTACAAAACTTTTGAAACTTGTTATCTTATCAGCTATAACATTTGTAAGACTATAAATGTTTCATACTAAGGAAATATTAAAAGGTGTCAATCTTTCATGAACGAACTAATAAGGAAATAGTGTCTAATGGAGAGGGTACAAATTATCAATTAAAAATTTAATAACTCAAACGGGCTAAAATGCTGAACCTATGCACATCAATTATAGCTCCGCGGCTATGTGCATTGCGGGCACTCATGACAAATGATGGCAGTACTTGTGATCTCTACATCTTAGGCCTACGATCATTAATGAACATAAAGTCGAGAGAAGGAAAAGAAAAATGATTGCACTAAACGAGCCTAGACATTTTAGCTAATTCACAATCGAAGGAATATTGGAGAAATAACGAGTACGTCACTATTAGTCAAGTATATTCTTTTCTTATTCATAGTGTATATCCTGTTGCTTGTTTATGGAAACCTGGTTATTCCCATATTTGGAGAAGAATGATGGATATAAAGATCGAGTCTGAGAAACATATTAAGTGAAGACTTTTTAATGGAAATGCCTCTTTCGGGTGGTATAAATGGTCAGAACATGGCTCCTTAGCCAAGTTTATAAATGACCTAATAAAGGAAAGGAGACAGTTATGGACTTCATTCATGGTCACTGGTAAGGGTGTACAAAGGAAATCGACAAACCGCACCAACCCGATAATCCAAGTCAAATCGAGAAAAAAACCCCGACCATGGTTTGGCTTGATTTGATTTGGTGTTGGAAGAAAAAACCCGACCATAATTAGTTTGGTTTGGTTTTAACTAAAGAAAGTCAAACCGAAACCAAACCAACCCGACATTATATATATAGAAATTTTAGATATATTTAATATATAAATATACTTATTATGATGTAATTTATAAATATTTCTTAAAAAGATTCATAATTACNATTTCTTAAAAAGATTCATGATTACCTTTTAAGATATTACTTCAAGGTTGGACGTAGAACTTGTAAATGTTTCAATAAGTTTTATAGCCATTAACATTAGGAAATTAAATAATGCTAACAAAAGCCCAAACCAAAATCAAATCAATATTAATGCTAACAAAAGACATTCAATTTAATACTACAAACGGGAATGTATTGAATATTTATTTTATTTTTTTGCAATAATTTAGATAAAAATGCATAACCTATTTTTATTTTTTTCATAGCGTTTAGTAATGTAATTAATAATCCCTTATTAGTCTACTTATTTTAGCATGATTTAGCACTTTTAGATTATGTTTATTTTTATTATGACTTTTTAATTAGGAATATTCATATTACATAATTTTATTGATTTTATTGTTGAATATTTTAGGATAATGCCGTGACATATCTCACATTTTGTACTTATTTTCTTGAAAAATATTTTATGTAGTTGTATCTTACTAGGATTAAAGATAAAATATTTTGAGCACAGTTTATATGTTTTGTTCTACGAAGATTTTACCGGGAAAAAAAATTCGAAAAAATCCGAATAACCCGAAAACCCGAGAAAATTCGAGAAAAACCGAGAGTGAAAAAATTCGAGTTTTATTGGTTTGGTTTGGTGTTTAGATTTAATAACCCGACACAATTGGTTTGGCTTGATAATTGTAAAATCCGAACCAACCCGACATATGTACACCCTGGTCACTGGAACCTTTCTGCTCTTGAAAATGTTCTTCCTAGTTATATTGCCAGGAATATCTATCTGACTAAGGTTCCTGTTGGCTGTAAACTAGATCAGCCTATATGGACCATTACCAATGATGGTTCATTTTTCCTTTAAATCTGCGTGGCATCTTTTCAAGCAATCTAATAAAAGAATCCCTTTCAGAATATCTTTCTTTATGATGAGATCAATTCATAACAGATTGCCTATTGATGAGATCAGTAGAAAATTTGGGTTTCGTGGTCCATCTATGTGTTCTTGTTGTAAAGCTCCTAAATATGAAACTATTGGACATGTTTTCATTAGCACTAATGGCGCATCAGTTGCTTGGGACTTGTTTGGTGGTTTTTGTGGTGTGGAAAACACCAACATAAAAGCCAGACAAGCAGCTGATGCGCCATCACTACCCTCCCCAAAAAACATTAGTGGGATTTTACTGGATCGTAGTTATTGTTGGTTAACAAAGCCCAAGAACAATGATCACTCTTTTTTATCTCACTGCCTCCCATGCTTGATATGTTGGGACATTTGGAAACAAAGATGTGCTATCAAATATGGAAATGGAAAAGCTTCTGTAAAGAAACTTTTGCTCCAAATCCAGAACAAGATCTGCACAAGTTCCCATTTTTGCCCATCTTCTCTGAATGAAAACTTTTGATCCATATGTAAACCTTTACTAAAGGTTATTTCAGTCCAATGGATTAAGCCACCTGATGGTTGCCTAAAGCTTAATACCGATGAATGCAGCAACGGAAATTAAGGCTTAGCAAGTGGGGGAGGATGCTTGAGAAATCACAAAGGGGATCTAATTATAGCTTACTCCATTTTCTTTGGTTCATGCACTAATAATATGGCTGACGCAAAGTCTATTCTAGTGGTGCATTGTCAATGGATACTAAGGAGGTCGAAATTGAATCTGATTCTCTAGTCCTACTCAATGCTATAAACAATCATGCTAAAACACCTTGGCAGATTGCTCACTTGGTAGAACACATTAGAGAGCTAAGGCAGAAAGACAGCTTCAATTTCTCACTGTTATAGGGAAGCTAATTGCAGTGCAGACTCAGTAACTAACTGGAGCCTATATAAAAAGACTTCTATTTTCTTTACGGAGGCTTACACTTTACCTAAAGGTGAGAGAGTTGTTTTGAACAATGACAAAAATCAGTTTGTCAACTTCAGAATTAGGACGAGAAAGAATTCCTTCGTCGTTTTAAAAAAAATTACTTATCCCAGATAATTAATGTAGAGGAGGAAAACCGTGCGAAAAGATCACCGAGTTTAAAGTTGGTAACAAAATAATTTGAATTGTGGTCTTTTAACGGCTCTCTATTAGCAAAATGAAAAAAAAATGCTCCCATGACACTAGATCAAATACGTCATTCATATATACGAGACCCAAAAGAAAAAAAGACATTCGGTTTAGCTCAATGAATGAAGGTAACTCAATGACTTGATCTCTCAAAGTGAAAGTACTATGGCCTCCATCCCAATTGTTGTGGTGGTGACGAATTTAAGAAAGAAAATAAAAATTTTGAAACTTGTGGTTTAAAATAAAACATAAATATTTATGTGACTGCAAATTAATTCATTAAAGATAAAGTAGAATTCTAAAGAAATTGTTTCTAATAAGGAAAGATAACATTTTCTTAGACTAACTAGAAAGGAAAATGCGCTCATTAAATTAGGATGGAAAGAGTACTAAACTGTGTGATCGTCGGGGCCGATAGGAGCAAAATGTCCCTTCATAAGATTATTAGGAGGGTGGATCTTCACTTATTTCTAGCCAGGAAAATTAATTTATTAATCATTTTTTAGTCTCCCTCTCGTACACTTTCTTTTTTAACCCAAACTAGAGATAAAGTGATGTTAACCTTACCGCTCTTGTTTAAAGTAGAGGTAATGTCACGAAACCGAAATGATTTCGACCAAAAGACTCAAACCCTACTTATTAGCTAAGAAGTAATACCGCTTGTTTACAGAATTAGAGAATATATTTAAATCCTTTTTATCTCTGGTGCCTAAAATTCCATGTGCTGCGTCAGTAGTAGAGAAATAACCACAAAAAAGTAACTTCACGTTTGAAAAAAAATAACATACACATATTTTTGACACGTTTTACACAATAAGCCGTTATTTAATTGTTCTTCTGTATTGTGTATGATGCCCAGACTGAGACTTCACCTGTTCCAGTCAGCTCCCTTTCTTAAGAGGTCGGACCAAGCTGGTTAAAATGGAGAAGATAAGGACCGACTCTAACCACAAACCCTTTCAGGGTAGTTATTGCACTCTCAAACTTACAATTACAATGGTTTAGATCTTGATAGATTCATTCAAGAATACTTCTAATTCGAGGACTAAAAGGTGAAATTTTGATGGGTTACATGCTGGTTCCAGGACAATTTGGTGGCTCGCAAAGGGACCAAACCAGAGAGAGAAGCCTACTACAGTGACCACTCATTTTGAGTTGAGGATTTTGGTGGGTCGTTGACCATTCCTACCCAGTTAGGGGCTTGAGAAGAGAGGGATCGATCGCAGCCCAAACCTGATTCTATAAACTACGTCAGTGGGCCAACCCCAACCATTTATCAGATTAGCCACATTTACTGGCTGACAAGACAATGAGTTCAATAGATTCAATATACAATTCACGAACACTAAGCTGATTACTATACAAGTCACAAACACCAGGCTGTTTTCTCCTATCCATCTATCTAAACTTTTTTCTTATAAAGGCTGGCTTCCTATCTATCTATTTAAACGTAGGAGGCGAAGTTAATTGGTACTTGTTCTGATAGGCAGTAATAATATATGGTAAATTAAACTTATGGTGCATAAACTTTACACAAACACCACAATTATCAACCAATTGAAAAGGAAATATGCAAGAAACTCGCAAACTTACAGTACAAAAAACCTGGAAGGTTTAAGCTAATGTGCACACTAGAATTATTGTGCACAGAATGTACAATCATTAAAACTAGTGAGCGAAAGGCATTTGAGGTTCTCCATTCTGTGTATTATAAAACGCAATAAGATGGTGAGGGTCCATCCCTTTGCAAATAGGGATGAGTGCAAATGGCATACAAGATTGGAACAGAAGAGAACCAAATAAATAGCAGCATTTGAATGAGAAGAGTTGTGAGGCAGGAGGACCAGAGGGATAAATGATATAGCACACACAGCTTGATCAGACTCACAAACAAAGCAAGAATCTTGGTCGATAATTTTATTGTTTCCGGCTCTTAAGAATTATTACTCTAATACATTCCTCTTAACATAAAGGAATGGCAATTCTTGTACTAACACAGATTTCAAGTTCTTATATCAAAACAAAGAGAAGCAACCAAAGCATTTACACGTATAACCATAAACATTTTCCTAAGAAATAATTTTGATCAGAAATATTTTTCAACGAATACATTTTTCACCAAAATGGACAAATGACTTACCGACTTATGGAGCAAAGTCATCTTCCTATACATTATTAGTGTTAGTCTTAGTATTAAATATTATCAACAACCTCATGTTCTATCTTTCCCCTGGTATGATTTTACTATATCTCACTTGTTCTCCAAACACTGGAAAACGAACCAGAAAGGCTTTCTCACGAAAAACATTTTTCACTAAAAGGCTTTACTCTCCCTTACAAAAAATAACTCAGTACAGTGCCAGTAAACGTAATGACAATCATAAAATAGCATGCCACAAAACAAAATAGAGCATTTCATCAAATAAAAAAGGTAATAATCCAAATCCTAACAATGCCAATAAAACTGACACTTCCTCCAAAATTATCCTCAAATCCAAATAAACAAAATATAACATAATAATACTAAATATAACAAAAACATCTTAAAAATTAACCTTCTTCCTCAATCAAGAGGAATCTCAACATCACCGTCATCAATCTCCTGTTGCAAATCCTTAGGATCCTTTCCATCTACAGTACATCCAACGGACACACACGTCCCTAAAATCTCCTTCACAGTACCTGACAAATCTTTTGCCATAGATCTCGGCTTCATAACTTTCGCAATCTCAATCACATCATCCAGCGAAATATTCCCGTTGTGCTTGATGTTCTTCGTCTTTTTGCGATCTCTCTCAGGCTCCTTTAAAGCCTTGATGACGAGCGCCGCCGCGGAAGGTACGACGGAGACTTTGGCCTGCCGGTTTTGGACGGTGAGCTTGACGGTCACTCTAAGGCCCTTCCAATCCTTGGCGGTTTCCTTAGCGATGTCTTCACCGATTTTCTTGGGGGAGAGACCGAGTGGACCGATTTTTGGAGCGAGTGAACTCGCCGCACCGACTTCGCCGCCGGTGACGCGGACGAAGACTTCGACAACCTGAGAAGGATCGAACTTTGGCGGCATTTTTGTTACAGTTAAGAAAGTAGTGGAAGAGTGGCGCTAGGGTTTGTGGCTGTGTTTTTATAGAGGAAGAGGGGAGTGATACGAAACGGGGTTTATAAACTAGGGTTTGAAGTAGAATCAATTTGACATTTGGGCCGAATGACTACTGACACTTTGATTATAGGAAAATTTAGGGCGAAGTGCACAAATAGCCACTAAAATTATTTTAAAGCCAGTGTTTTCATTGTATTTAGGTTTTAGTCACTGCTTTAATAAATTTATACCTGACTGGACGAAAATACCCTTCTGATATAAGTTATACCTACGCTTTTAATCCCACAGAACCAGAAGCAGCAGCAGCAGCAGCAGAAGCGGCGATCGACACTAGGATCGCAATTCTCTTCCGATTTCAAAAATTCAATATTCTCATCCAAAAAATCGACATAGAAAAACAGTAAGTTATACTTTCATGTGTTTCTATCGATTTTTATTTCGATATAGTTATACTTTTTCCGATTGGTATTGATTTGATTATATAGTAGATAAGAATTTGATTTTTTTTTTTTTTGAATTTCTGGATTGATAAAGTTAAGGATATCGCCTCCTATGATAATTCTATAAAAGTTGAACACATAATATTAAGGACATAGTGTCTTCATTTTGGAAATTGAATTCAAAAATTAGGGACACAATGTCCTTAACTTTGATTCTACTGTCCTCATTTTGCAAATTGAATTGAAAAACTTAAGGACACAATGTCCTTCACTTTGTTGCTGTTCTTCTATATACTAAGTCCTGAAGTTTGAGTTTCAAATTGAAAAAGTTAAGGACAGGAAGTCCTTAAGTTTGAATTACATATTGAAAAATTAAGGACATGAGTCCTTAAGTTTTGACTTGCAGGTTAAAAAGTTTAGGACAAGCAGTCCTTAACTTTTAATTCCAAGTTTAAATGTTTGTTAAAAAGTTTAGGACAAGCAGTCCTTAACTTTTAATTCCAAGTTTAAATGTTAAGGACATGCGATCCTTAAGTTTTAATTTCTGGTTCAAAAGTTAAGGACTAGCAGTCCTTAAGTTTTAATTCCATGTTCAAATGTTAAGGACTGACAGTCCTTAAGTTTTAATGTCTGGTTCAAAAGTTAAGGACAGATAGTCCTTAACTTTTAATTCCATGTTCAAATGTTAAGGACAGGCAATCCTTAAGTTTTAATTCCAAGTTCAAATGTTAAGGACTGACAGTCCTTAACTTTTAATTCCATATTCAAATGTTAAGGACAGGCAGTCCTTAATTTTTAATTCCATGTTCAAATCTTAAGGACAGGCAGTCCTTAAGTTTTAATTTCTGGTTCAAAAGTTAAGGACATGTTGTCCTTAACTTTTAATTCCAAGTTAAAATGTTAAGGACACTTAGTCCTTACCTTGGTCTTGCACTTATAGTACACATGTTCTTAATTATACAAGGATTGCTTTATAACGTATGTCCTTAGTTTCCCATTCTCTTGACTTGCAGGATGGAAACAATATGCATTATAGTTGCTTTTAATGGTAGATGGACTGAAGACTATAAATATCTTGATCATCAAACAAAGCTTTTTCTAGTACCTGAGTCAATTTGGTTTGAAGATTTCATTAAACAGATCTTTGAGCTTATTGAATTGGATAGAGAAAAGTTTGAAGCAGTGATATAGTTTGATATCAACCTTGGAACAAGCAAAGGAATGCTTGTATCCAAAGATTTAGATCTTCACACATGTATAGAGTTGCTAAAAACTCATTCACTCTTCAAGGGCTGTCGTTTCATAGTTGATATTTCGGAAAGAGTTTTTGCATCAACAAGCAATGAACATGTCAGCACAGAAACTCAACATGACAATCAAGACAAATGCCAACAGATAATGGAAATAGATATGGTTGAAGCTCAACCATTAAATGAAGAGGTGCTTCAAACATTTGATTCTATTCAAGTAGAAGGACAAAGCATTATAGAGATTGACAATGAACAAGCTTTGGGTATTCAAGTCTTAGAGAGTGCACCGGTAATCAAAGAAGTTGCTGAAAAAACCTATACTCAAATAACTAGACGAAGATCAAATTTGAAACAAAAAGAATCCCCAACTACGATATTAAGAGAAAATGCTTCATTGGATGAAATAAAAGTCGGATCAGTATTTGACAAGAAGAAGAGTATAATTAACTGTTTTTCCAATATAGCAATTAAAGGACATTTTGAATTCAAGATTGTTAGATCAAGCTCAACAAGATATTCGTTGACATGCAATGATGATAGGTGTTGTTGCTGTATGCGTGCTTTCAGAATTAAAGATTCAACACTGTTCAAGATAGTAAAGATTTAGAAAAAGCATGAATGCTCTGTTAACACTATGAAAGCAGATCAAAGGCATGCTATTTCAAAGTTGATTAGTAATTACATTATCGTCAATCTTCGGGACCCAAGATTTGAAGTTACACCAGCTTTTGTCATGGCAGAGATGCAAAAATTGCATGGACTAGATATTGGATATCACAAGGCGTGTCGTGCTATTCAACATGCTTCTGCTTTAATAAGAGGAAGTCCCGAAGAGAATTATGAATTATTGTCTTCGTACTTATATATGATGACAAGTAAAAACCCGAGAACTTATACTAACATAAAGATAGACGACAACAACAGGTAAACAATTTAGGACATGTTGTCTTTAACCTTGTTAACTTTTGAGTTGTAACCAGAAGTTGAGGACTGGCTGTCCTTAAGTGTTGAACTTGTAATTCAAAGTTAAGGACCGCCAGTCCTTAAGTTTTGAACTTTGAAATCAAAGTTAAGGACAGCATGTCCTTAACTTTATAACTTGGAAATGTA
>MU700409.1:11863-35689 GCA_026770625.1 Nicotiana glauca
GATTAGAGAAATGTATGAAGGAGCTAAGACTCGGGTTAGGACAGTAGGAGGCGATTCCGAGCATTTTCCAGTTGATATGGGGTTGCACCAAGGGTCTGCACTCAGCCCTTTCCTATTTGCCCTGGTGATGGATGCCATAATGCATCATATTTAAGGGGAGGTGCCATGGTGCATGCTATTTGCTGATGATATAGTCCTAATTGACGAAACACGACGCGGCATCAACGAAAGGCTAGAGGTTTGGAGACATGCCCTTGAGTCTAAAGGTTTCAGGTTGAGCAGGACAAAGACAGAATACCTCGAGTGCAAATTTGGGGCGGGGCCGACGGAAGCGGGAGTGGAAGTGAGGCTTGACTCTCAAATCATCCCTAAGAAGAGTAGTTTCAAGTACCTGGGGTCAGTTATTCAGGGGATCGGGGAGATCGACGAGGATGTCTCACACCGGATAGGGGTGGGTTGGATGAAGTGGAGGTTAGCGACGGGAGTCCTGTGTGACAAGAAAGTTCCACCATTACTAAAAGGTAAGTTCTATAAAGCAGTGGTTAGGCCGGCAATGTTATATGGGACCGAGTGTTGGCCGGTTAAGAATTCACACACTCAGAAGATGAAAGTAGCAGAGATGAGGATGTTGAGGTGGATGTGCGGGCATACAAGGATGGATAAGATTAGGAATGAAGATATTAGAGAGAAGGTGGGTGTGGCCCCCATAGAGGACAAGATGCGGGAAGCAAGACTCAGATGGTTCGGGCACATTCAGAGGAGGAACATTGATGCACCGGTGAGAAGGTGTGAGCGACTTGCTGTGGTGGGCATGAGGAGAGGTAGAGGGAGACCTAAGAAGTATTGGGGAGAGGTGATAAGGCAGGACTTAGCGCGTCTTAGGATTACTGAGGACATGACCCTTGATAGGGGATTGTGGAGGTCGAGCATTAAAGTTGTAGGTTAGGGAGAAGTTGTGGATAATTCCACAGCGCACTAGAGTGAGACTAGCTAGCTATGAGGTAATTGTAGGAGGTTACTGATCAGCTACCGATACAGGGAGTTATTTATTGGATATTAGTATACCTTTCATCTATTTCGTATTTCTTACATTTCTTATATTTCTTATATTCCGTATATTGCTGCTATTTTGTTATTTTATATTATGTTGTGTATTTTATGTTATTTTTAGTATGAGTCTATTGATAGTACTAATTTATCGTCTCTTGTTGATGTCTTGATCCGAGGGTCTCCTGGAAACAGCCTCTCTACCCCCCGGGGTAGGGGTAAGGTCTGGGTACATATTAGCCTCCCCAGATCCCACTTATGGGATTATACTGGGTTGTTGTTATTGTTGTTGTTGTTAGTTCATATGTTATCTTGTGTTTGAAAAGTGTTTGTTATTTTATTTGGTGTGCAAGAGTTGATGACTTTGTTTTTACTTTTGAATATCAAGTGTTGTAATGAAGTTGGGCATGATTATTTTATGTTTAATTTCTTCATTATTTCATTATCTATGAAGTTCGAATTTTGTGATTTCTTAGCATTTCGATCACGTTTAACCTTTTGGTATGATCTTTGTTCGGTTAATATGTGATTTAATATTTATGTATTAAATATTCGCAGCAATCAGCATAGTTGACACTTGGAATCCTTGTTGATTAAGCTTTCTGAATTAGTTTTTTGAGAAAATTTTTTTTTTGGATTTTGATAACATTATTTTAGTTTCACTACAATTAAAACCGATTTTTTGTTATTTAATTTTCTTATATATTTTGGTCTGATTTTCATAAATAAACTCTGTATTAATTAAAACCAAATACATGCAAATAGTTCCAACTTGTTACTTGTAGAAATTTTTTGTTGGTTTTAATTTTCTGATTTAAAGCTTTTGAAACTGGTTAAATTCTTTGAGATCTACATAATTCACAGTGAAGCTGAATTATGCATCCTTTCATTTTAATTTTCTGAGATATGCCTTAATATTTTTATTAATTTAGTGAGGTAGAAATTTTACCTACACTATGTCAGTATTATTGTTATAACTATTCTTCCTTAAATTTATTCTTCTAATATTAAATTTATTCTTTTAATATTATAGTGATAATTTTTATATTATTATAGATAGGCAAAGTGACCATAATTTTACCTAAAAAAGGATATTTCTTTTGGTTCCATAATAACATTAACTAGGGATTAAAGGACGCAAAAATATTTTAAAAAATAAAAAATATATGAAACACAATAAATACAAAAAAGCATTTTTATTGATTAATTGATAATTTTTAACATACTCCAAATAATATTTGAAAAATATTTTTAGCATACCATGCTAATAACATGTAATGCATCACAAAACAACAAAAAACACAAACTATTATTCTTCACTCTTTTGGTTAACAGACTTTACAATCTTGGAAACGGCTTCAGTATCACTACTTATAATCGCAGGAGTATTGGGATCTTCATCTTGCTCGGCTAGAAGTTTCTCAAGCATGTCGTAGCAGGAAGTGAGCGGGTAAGAATCAATGAGAAGACATTTACCATAGTCTGCTCCAATTTCCCTTATTAGACGTATTATCAATAGGTTTGTCTCCGTCCTCAAGTTTTTCAACTTGTTCCTAATTCCTGGTACATGATGTTATGGTTGACGGGTAAACTATGTAGAGGTTCATCGATAATTTTCTTAGTAAGGGTTCTTTTCATTGTTATTTTTAGAGAAATTTGAATTAGAAAAGATAATTTGGATGAATGAGATTAATAATCTATAGAGTTGTACTTATACTATAATATGTTTGAATATTTTTAGGTTTGGGGTTATGGTTTGCATCTTAAAATTTGAATCACAATTTTTAATGAACCCTTTACACTCCTCAAAAAAGACTTTACATTCTTAAATGCATCCATTTAGTTTACCCAAAATTCTTTTCATGAGCTCTTCATCCAATCGTGAGAATATCCGATTGGATAATGTTTTCCAGTACCTTTTTTTCTGTAAATTTTTTTACTAAATTTCTATTAGATTATTTTTTCGGTAAATATTTTTCTTAATTTTCTCTTATCGAGCTTATTAGCATTCGAAATTTGCCTTAAGATCCAACTAATATTTAACGAGGACTTATATAAAGATAGATCAGTTCTTAAGAATAATAACTTAAACACATAATATTTGAAGTATGGTGCATTAAGGTACTACAATCAATAAAGGAAAACAAAATATTAAAGAGCAGGATTTGGATTTGTAGAAATAAAAAACTGCCAAATGATTCTTTTTTTTATTTGCTAAGTTTTTGTAAAAAAATTATCCTATATTACATTAGGTATGACATCCTAATATATATGTTTTTTGAATCCCTTTTTATGAATTCCTGGTTCTTGCACTTTTAATTTCCTTCGTTATATATGACAGTATTTGCTTATCTAATACAAAAACTAAGAAAATATTTAATTTATAAATTATACTTGTAAATTATCCTAATGAAAAATTTCAGTAAAATCACAAAAAAAAAAAAATTCTCTTCTCCATTCCAAAAAAATCCAATTGGTAGGTTACTATTGAGCTTCTAATGCCTACTATTTAGCTTCTCATGCCTACTATTTAGCTTCTCAATGCATCATTTATTAGTCTCAAATATTTATCTTCTCTATGAAGCATTTATTATTCTCAACCGTTTTAGTAATGTGTAGGTAGAATTAGCTTAAATTTTAAGTCTACGATTTTATTAATCTTCTTGTGCGACAAGATCTTGAGTATATGGCAACAAAGTATCCCTCTAGACTCGAACCATTTGCAGCTGCAACTAAAATAATCGCCGATAGGAATATATTCAACAGTGTAATTAACTGGATTTCCATCATTTTTTATAACTGAATAATCACTAACATTGAATTTCTCAACACCGGGGATAGCTTGATGACCGTCGAGGCTGCTGACTTCATAATGAGACAATTTCCTTAGCTGTGTCTTAAAAAATCCATACACTGTAAGCTTATAATACTGAATTGCCTGCTCCTCCCACTTCAACATTGACTCGCACACAATTTGAAAGCCATTTGACCTGTATTCCACTTCCAACTCTTTCTCATGCTTAGCTCTTATAGATAACTCATATTGGCGAACAAACATCCTAAGAGTATTTTGACGGGTAATATATCCATCAAAGAATGCATGCATCCCCTCACTTCTTTGCGTAGATAGCATACCAGCCAAAATATAGACATTAAGGTATGCAGGAACCCATTTTTCCTTCTCAGAGTAAAGCTTGTTAAACCAATTCCTTGTATGCAAATTATACCTTGCAATATATTCTATCTATTTTCTCTCAAAAACTTCAATAGTAATGCTATCAAGGACCATGGATTTAAATTCTCCACGTGCAATTTCAGAAGGATGAATACCACTTAAGTAAAGAGGCAACTTTGAGAATATATGACAAATACAATACCTATGTATTGTATTTGGCATCACTTCAGTAATGGCTACCTTAATGCTCTGACATTGATTAGTTATGATCGCGTCTGGATGAACATTTATCATGGCATCAAGCCAAGTTCTAAAAGTTAATTTATAACTATCGATATCTTCATGAGACATGAAAGCACATCCTAATAAGATGGATTGTCTATGGTGATTTGTCACGATCCATTTTTCATAATAGGTCATGATGGCGCCCGACACTATAGTCAGGCCAGCCAATGCGGAAATGTGATTTAATTCTCATTTTACTTTAACCAAAGATAATTATAATAAGTTTTCGAAATAAAGGTAAGACCAGTAAAGATCATAATATGTCGAAATGACAATACAACCCAAAGATAAATGTTTACTACTTTGTGTGCCAGAACCTGTTGTTAGAAGTTACGGGCGACTAGTAGAATATACACAAAAGAATAATATACTAACCTACTGTCTGAATCAGGATAGACAGAAACAAAATACGGAGAAAGACTTCTTCGGCTGTGTATCGACATGAAGGAGAAGCAGCTCACCGTAGAAGTCCCAGATGTGCTCACTGATACGCACCAGAATGATGTCCAGATCCACTTGCCTCAAACCCTGTACATTTAAGTACAGAAGCATATCATGAGTACATAAACAACATGTACCCGGTAAGTATCCCGTCTAATCTCGAAGAAGTAGAGACAAGAAGTCGACTCGATACTTACTAAGATCAAATAATATATATATATATATATATATATATATATATATATATAAGTATAATGTGTTTAAATCATTGAAATTATAAGTATTAACAGTTTATGGCAAGTGGCATAAGTCAAGTACTTCACTGCATTAGGTTTATAATTTATCATTTTGGGACAATAGCAACACAAGCAACTATAAGCTTCCCCATAATTAAACATGCGCACATAGTACCGAGGCGACGGCCCGAACCAACAGAAAGAAACTATGTACTTGCCGAGGGTCGATGGTGTGCCTATAGATGCATCTATTCATACCGAGGTGATCGACCTGATCCACAAATATCAGGCAATATCAAGAATACGCACAAAGGCACATTTAGAGTCAAGTATACCATACAATGTTCAACAAGTGTGCAAGTTGCTTTTTTTTTCTTTCAAGTCTCCAACACATCCTAAGTGATCTTATTATACAAATAATATGGAGATTCTCATAAATAAAGCATGATGTGGGTCCTAAACTACGTAGTAGCTATGCAGGGACTCTCGTCACTAGGTGCGTACGTAGCCCCCGCATTTAGCAATAATTATTCATTCATTAATCCTATGGGGACAATTCCCTCTTACAAGGTTAGAAAGGAGACTTACCTCGCTCTGAAGCGTACTTTCAACGTCAAGAACAACCCCAAACCCTCAATTCGGAGCCAATCAATCACAAACTAGTTAAATAAAGTAAGAACTAGTCAATATAGACTCACAAGATCAAATTCTAGCTATTAAAGCAATTTCCTAACCATTAACACAAGTTTCCTAAATTCCGACCTCAGGCCCGTATGCCCGGATTCCGAGATTTTTCGAAGGAAGCTGTCCTCTATAACCTAAGGATCACTAATATATGATTTTTAGTTCATTACATAAAAATTACATTATTAAAGCTTAATTTTATTAAAATCCTAGGTCTAGCTCTAACCCTTGATTTTACTAAATTTTTAGTGTTTAATCTACCTAATATACATGTATTTAAGATAAGGATTAAGAGGAATTACTTACCTTACCAAGCTATGTGGAAACCCTCTCTTAGAAGAACCGAAATCGCCTAAGTGGAGAGTGAAAGTGTGATAAAATTTTTGTTGAGATCGTATTAAATGAGCTTCTGCCCCCAGCTATTTCCGCTTCTGCGGCTTTGGGCAATAGGGGCTGGACCGCTTCTGCAGTATGGGGGCCGCATAGACGGAACTGCTTCTGGGGTCCCTGGGCCGCTTCTGCGGTTTCCCCATGGCCTGCCCCTTTCCGCTTCCGCGATCAAATAATCGCATCTACAGTCCAAGAACCGCAGATGCGGTTATGACAGAAGTAGAAAACTTCAGTCCTTTTCCAAGTTCTAACTTCACTTTAGCCTCGCTCGCTTGACGCTCGGGGCTCCCGTGCCTCGCCCGAACATACCGACAAGTTTGAAATCACGAGACGGACCTATTCGAACCCTCGAAACACTCAAAACAATGCTAAATCGAGGAATCAAACCCCAAAACCAAATGAATGAAATCATTCAACTTCAAGTTCTAAATTTTCTTCCAACGGGTCAAACCGCCCTTAAACTGCTCGGATTAACACCAAATTTTACGGGTAGGTCTTAACTGATATTTCTGACTTGTACCAAGTTTCGAAATAAAAATTCGAGCCAGATACCTAGAAAAATAATGATTTCTTAATTTATTTAAATCTTTAAAACTTCAATTTTAATAATTTCACAGAAAATTCATTACTCGGGCTAGGGACCTCGGAATTCGATTCCGGGCATACGCCCAAGTCCCATATTTTCCCACGGACCCTTCGGGATCGTCAAATCATGAATCTGTGTCCGTTTCCCAAGAAGGTTGATCGAAGTTAATCTTGGCCTTTTTAGAAAAACTTAAAGAAGCAAAGGGGCATATTCTTACTCAAAACTCTTCCAACTTCCGAACTACCCATCCCCGCAAGTCATAAATTAGTTAAAGCAAGTGCGGGAAGTTTATTTTAGGGAACGGTGTTCTAAAACGTGGAACGACCAGTCAGGTCGTTACATTCTCGCCTCTTAAACAAATGTTCGTCCTCAAACGGACATAGAAAAGTACCTGGACTGCTGAATAAGTAGGGATATCTGCTCCGCATGTCCTCCTCGGACTCCTAGGTCACCTCCTCAACCGGTTGGCCTCTCCACTAGACCCTTACCGCAGAAATCCTCTTGGACCTCAACTGGCGATCCTGTCTATCAATGATGGTGACTGACTTCTCCTTGTAGCCCAAGCTCTCATCTAACTGAATGGTACTGAAATCCAACATGTCTGATAGGTCGGCATGATACTTCCAGAGCATCGATTCATGGAAAACTGGGTGGACTCCCGATAAATTGAGAGGTAAGGCAAGCTCATAGGCAACCTCTCCAACTTGCTTCAACACCTCAAAGGGGCCAATAAACCTTGGGCTTAGCTTGCCCTTCTTTCCAAACCTCATAATGCCCTTCATTGGTAAGACTTTCAAGAGAACCTTCTCGCCAATCATGTATGATACATCACGCGCCTTCTGATCCGCATAACTCTTCTGCCTGGACTGAGCTGTGCAGAGCCTCTCCTAATCAACTTTACCTTATCCAAGGCATCCTGAACCAAATCTGTACCAAATACCTTAGCCTCACCAGGCTCAAACCAACCGATAGGAGAACGACAATTTCGACCATACAATGCCTCATACGGGTCCATCTCTATGCTGGATTGATAGCTGTTATTGTATGCAAACTCCGCCAAGGGTAAGAACTGATCCCATTGCCCTCCAAAGTCAATCACACATGCTCTAAGCATATCCTCTAAAATCTGAACTGCCCGCTCTGACTGCCCATCGGTCTGAGGATGGAATGTCGTGCTAAGCTCTACGCTGTCCAACACTCACTTTGAACAGCTCTCCAGAAATGGGAAGTGAACTGAGGGCCTCTGTCTGATATGATGGAAACCGGCACACCATGCAACCTAATTATCTCCCGAATGTAAATCTGAGCATATATCTCCGCTAAATACGGTCGCCACTGGAATGAAGTGGGCCGACTTGGTCAACCTATCCACAATAACCCACACTGAATCAACCTTCCGCAAAGTCCACGGCAACCCAACCACGAAGTCCATAGTGATGCGCTCCCACTTCCATTCCGGAATAGGCATCCGCTGAAATAGGCCACCTGGCCTCTGGTGCTCATATTTGACATGCTGACAATTCAAAAATTTAGCTAATTACTCCACGATATCCTTCTTCATCCTCCGCCACCAGTAATGCTGCCTCAAGTCACGATACATCTTCGTGGCACCCGGATGAATGGAGTACCTTGAACTGTGGGCCTCCTCTAGAATCCTCTCCCTCAAGCCATCAACATTAGGAACATACACACGGCCCTGAAGTCGTAACACACCAGCCTCGCCGATAGAAATTTCCTTGGCACCTCCCTAAAGTACCGTCTCTCTAAGAACCGCCAAATGTGGATCATCGAACTGTTGGGCCTTAATCTGCCCCCAACAATGAAGACTGAGCAACCACGCATGCTAGAACTCGTCTGGGCTCCGAAATGTCCAATCTTACAAGTATGTTAGCTAAAGACTGGATGTCCAAAGCTAATGGTCTCAACTCAGCAGGAATGAATGCCAAGCTACCCATACTCTCCGCCTTTCTGCTCAAGGCATCCACGACCACATTCGCCTTACTTGGATGATAAAAAATGGTAATGTCATAATCCTTTAGTAACTCAAGCCACCTGTGCTGCCTCAAGTTGAGATCCCTCTGCTTGAACAAATGCTGCAAGCTGCGATGGTCGGTGTAAACCTCACATGAAACCCCATACAGATAATGCCTCCATATCTTAAGAGCATGAACAATCACCGCCAACTCTAGATCGTGCATAGGGTAATTCTTCTCATGAACCTTCAACTGACTTGAAGCATATGCAATAACTCGCCCCTCCTACATTAATACATACCCTAAGCCAATGCGAAAAGCTTTGCAATATACAATATACATCCCTGCACTGGAAGGCAACACAAGAACCGGTGCTGTAGTCAAAACCGCCTTGAGCTTCTGGAATCTCTCCTCACAATCATCGGACCAATAGAATGGAATACCCTTTTGGGTTAATCTGGTCAGAGGTGGTACAATAGATGAAAAGCCCTACACAAATCGCCGGTAATAACCTGCTAACCCCAAGAAACTCCTGATCTCGGTCACTGAAGTAGGACGTGGGGAACTCTGAACTGCCTCAATCTTCTTGGGATCCACTTTAATACCCTCTCCTGACACTACATGCTCCAAAAATGCCATTGACTCCATCCAAAACTTACACTTAGAGAACTTAGCATAAAGCTGCTGCTCTCGCAAGGTCTGAAACACTACTCTCAAATGTTGCTCGTGCTCCCCAGGCTACGTGAGTATATCAAGATGTCATCAGTGAAGATGATAACAAATGAATCAATATAAGGCCTGAACACTCTGTTCATCAAGTCCATAAATGTCGTTGGAGCATTAGTCAAGCCAAATGATGCATAAACTCATAGTGGCCAAATCTAGTTCTGAATGCGGTCTTCGGAATATTTGAATCCCGAATCTTCAGCTGATGATACCCTAAACTCAGGTCGATCTTAGAGAAAAACCTAGCACCCTGCAGCTGGTAAAACAAATCATTAATACAGGGCAATGGATACTTGTTCTTGATGGTGACTTTGTTCAACTAGCGATAATCAATGCACATCTGCATAGTCCCATCATTCTTCTTCACAAATAGCACTGGTGCACCCCAAGGCGATACATTGGGTCGAACAAACCCTTTTTCTAACAACTCCTCCAATTGTTCCTTCAACTCATTCAGCTCCTTAGGAGCCATGCGGTACGGTAGGATAGATATAGGCTGAGTGCCTGGAGCCAAATCAATATAGAAGTCAATATCACGATCTGGAGGCATGCCAGGAAGGTCAGAAGGAAAAACATAGATGAACTTTCAAATTACTAGCACTGAATCAATCATCGGAGACTTTGCGGTGGTGTCTCGTACATAAGCTAAATAAACCAAACACCCTTTCTCAACCATGCACTGAGCCTTCAGGAAATAAATAACCCTACTAGGTGTATCAACTGTGGAACCTTTCAACTCCAATCTTGGCAATTCTGGCATCGCTAGTGAAACAGTCTTGGCATGGCAATCTAGAACGGTATGATATGGAGATAACCAATCAATGTCTAGGATAACCTCAAAATCGATCATATTGAGCAATAGAAGATCTGCTTTAGTCTCAAAACCACAGAAAGTAACCACACAAGACCGGTAGATCTGGTCCACAATCACAGAATCACCCACGGGAGTGGGCACATGAACAGAAACATCCAAAGGCTCAGGAGAAGTGACCAAGAATCGAGCAAACAGAGATGACACATATGAATAAGTAGACCCTAGATCAAATAATACTAAAGCACCCCTACCACTGACGGAAATAATACCTGTGATGATGGCATCTAAGGCCAATGCATCTGGCCTGGCTGGAAGAGCATAGAACCTAGCTGGAGTGCCAGCTGGCTGGCCTCCACCCGTCTGAGCAATAGCGAGCTGACCTATACCCGTCTGACCTCCACCTCTAGGATGGCCTCTGCCACTCTGTCCTCTACCTCTAGGTGGCTGGGCTACTGGTGCTGGAGTCATGGGCTGCTGCCCCTGCTGCACTGCCTTGCCCCTAAGCCTGGGGCAGGATCTCCTCATATGACCGGGGTTTCTGCACTCAAAATAATGCGAAGTCTCGACCTACTACCCTGATAACTATCCCTGGTGACTCATAGATCCCGTGAGAGGAGCCTGGATAGCCGGTAGATGATATGAACTCTCCGGCATAACACTAAAGTAGGAACCAGGAGAACACTGAGGAGCTGAATACCCACTAGAGGAACCCTGAATAGCTGGAGGGCGGTAGGAACTCTCTGGCATGGCACTAAAGTAGGGGCGTGCTAGAGCACCCGGGCGGGAGGTGGTAGTGCTAAAGATGGGGGCCTACTGGGCTGACCCCTCATATACTGACCTATTCCCCTAGCTGGGGCACCTCTAAACTCTCTAAAGAATCTGGACCTCTTGTCCTGCTGTATCTTCTCTCTACCGCTATGGTGATACCCCTGTATCCTGTGAGTAATCTCCACCATGAGTTTATACTCTGTACCTATCTCCACCTCTCGGGCCATACCCGATCGAATACTGGGCTGCAAGCCGGCGATAAACCTCCGCACTCTTTCTGCATCTGTAGGGAGTATCATAAGTGCATGGTGGCATAACTCAGAAAATCTCACCTCATAGTCGGTCACAGACATCTGACCCTACTTAAGGTGCTCAAACTGATATCGCGGCTCTTCCCTCTCAGAGGGCGGAATATACCTGTCCAGGAACAACTGTACGAACTGACCCTAGGTGATGGGAGGAGAACTGGTGGGCCTACCAAGAACATAGGACTGCCACCATCTACGGGCCCTACCCTCAAGCTGAAAAGTAGTGAAGTTAACTTCATGCGACTCCAATATCCTCATGGCGTGCAGCTTGTCCCTGCACCTATCGATGAAGTCCTGAGCATCCTTATGACGCTCACCCCCAAAGACTGGAGGGTGAAGTCTAGTCCATCTGTCTAGTAACTTCTGCGGATCACAATCCACAGCTGGCCTGGGCTGGGGTGCCACTGCAGCAACTGGCTGAACCCCATCCGTGGGTAATGCACTCAGAGTCTGATATACCGCAACTGCATGTAATGCCATGGCCGGTCATTTTTGGAATTTATGCCCTGATCCCCCATTAACTGCTTCCCATAAGTTCATTTCTATTATTTTGGTTTGCTGGGACATTTGGTGTTAGGATTCGGAGTGTTTTGGGACACTTAATCCCTAAATGAGAGCTTAAGAGTTGAAAAATGGTTTGTAATCGAAACAGTATGAAGACGACCTCGGAATGGAAATTTGGTGGTTCCTTTAGCACCGTTGAGAGATTTCTGGGTTGGGAGCATATTCGGAATGTATTTTGGAGGTTCGTATCTCATTTAGGCTTGAAATGCCGAAGTTTGAATTTTTGAAGTTTCCGGTCCGATAGTGAGTTTTTGATTTGAGGGTCGAAATGGAATTCTAGAAGTTTCACTAGCTCCATCATGTCATTTGGGATGTGTGTGCAAAATTTCAGGTCAATCGGACGTGTTTTGGTTAGGTTTCTGATCGAAAGTGTCTTTTGTTGGAATTTGAAGTTCTTAGACTTGAATCTTTGATTAATGCGTATTTTCGGCATTGTTTTAGGTGGTTTAAGGATTGGAACAAGTTTGAATGATGTTATGAAATATGTCCGTAGGTTTAGTTGAGGTCCCGAGGGCCTCGGGTGTGTTTCGGATGCCCAACGGGGCATTTTAGTGTTTGAAAAATTGCAGAAAACTCTCAGCAGTTGCAGGCCCAGATTTCTTCTTCGCATTCGCGTAGCTTTGGTCTTCTTCCTCTTCGCATTCGTGTCCTCCTCCACACGTTTACATAGAGTAATTTCGGAGGAGGGCAGTGTTTCTTCATTGCGTTCGCGATTAGCGCTCCGCGATCGCGAAGCTTCACACATTCCTTAAGCGCGTTCGCGTCAGGTCTATCGCGTTCGCATAGTTCACTGACCCAGGCCTTCACGTTTGCATCCGTTCCTTCGCGATCGTGAAGGGAATTTTTGGGCCCTTATATTTTCATCCTTCGCGAACACGTGCTTCTTTTCGCATTCGCGATGCTTTAATTACCTGAACAATTGTAAACATTTCAAACGAGGGTTTTAGCCATTTTTAACAAAACTCAATCTAGAGAGCTCGGATTTGGGAGAAATTTCGAGGGGTTTTCGAGAGCAACGATTAGGTAACGATTCTCTACTCTTTTATGCTTAATACCCACTAATCTAATCACGATTTCATCTTTAAATTTTGGATTTTTGAATGAAAATTGGGTGAAAGTTCATAGACCAAACTATTAGGTTATGAGGGGGCATTTGACCTCCGATTTGGGATATTTTTATATGGATAGACTCGTGAGAGTACGAGGGTTCTGAAAACGTGAAAATTATTCGATTCCTATACATTGTCTAGAGGGGCATTTTGGTCATTTTACCTATTTTCATGCCCTAGCTTTAAATTTAATAGTTGAATCAGTTGTTTGCAATATTATTTATGATGTGTAATTGAATTGAATAGATTTGGGCCATTTGGAATCGGATACTCGTGGCAAAGGCACGGTTCCTATTGATATTGAGCCGGTTCGAGGTAAGTGGCTTGTCTAATCTTGTGTGGGGGACCTTTCCCCTTAGGATTTTTACTTGATATTTGAGTGCCTTGTGTGTGAGGTGACGAGCACGTACTTGAGCCGATTAATGAAATCCCGGTTTTTACTTAAGCTATGGAAACTTAGTTCTTATCCTTATTTGCCTTGTTCAATTTGGAGTTATGACATATGCTAGATTAGGAAAAGCATATTTACCTGATTTGACTGCCTACTTGCTTCAATTATTTTGACTGCACTACGTGAAGCATGCTAGGCTAGTTCTATCTTTGTTTCTCTTTCGAACCTTATTCCTTAGTTTGTTTCTTGCTGTGATTACGCATTTATATTGGGACTATGGATGTGGGATTGCGGTAGCTCCCCCCTCCCCTGTTTGTTTACTTTGGGACTACGGGTTTGATTCCCGGGAGATCCCCCTGCATTTTTACTTTGGGACTACTGGACGGTATCCCGGGAGATCCCCTTGCACTTTTTTACTTTGGGACTACGGGACGGTATCCCGGGAGATCCCCCTGTATATTGATGATTCGACTACGAGACGGTATCTCAGGAGATCCATTGGTATTGGTATGTGAGTTGGACTATGGGATGGTATCCCAGGAGATCCACTGGACAGTTGAGGAAAGGGATATAGGACGGTATCCTAGGAGACCCTCATTGGTATTTTTGACATTGAGCTGTGTTTACTCTGTATTTTACTCTATCTTTGTAGTTATTATTGCCTCGTTGACTTGCCTTATTACACTACTGTATTTATTATTTCTGTCAGATTTCCACACTGTTAATTATTGCTATTGTTATATTTTTGCCTCAGTAGGGCCCTTCCTTGTCACTAACCAACCGAGGTTAGACTTGGCACTTACTGAGTACCGTTATGGTGTACTCATGCCCTTCCTGCGCATGTTTTTCATGTGCAGATCATCCCGTTACCTCTACTCAGGCGCACTATCAGTGAGGCAGGAGGATTTCGGAGACTTCGAGGTAGATCTGCTGCGTCCGTAGACCGACGAGTCTCCCTCTGACTCTATCTTAGTATTTAGTTTTCTCTCTTTCGGTTGTTAGATATTCTAGAGTTTTGGAGCCATACTATATACTTCTGCAGCCTGTGTTTCTCGTGAGTTTTCGGGTTTTTGGGAATTGTTTTAGATTTTTGTTATCGAGTTGTGCATGCCGAGCAGCATTCAATACAGTTTCCTTTACATATTTAATTTAATTCTCTCTATTTTTTCGCAATTATTATGTTTCCGCAATAATAGGCTTACCTGGTCATGGGGACTAGGTACCGTCATGACATTTTCATAGTTGGTGAACTAGGGTCGTGACAAGTTGGTATCAGAGCTCTAATTTCATAGGAGTCACGGAACATATGCCAGTTTATTAGAGTCTCACTGATCGGTACAGAGATGTCTGTATTTATCTACGATAGGCTATGTAACTGTTTAGGAAAAATCTTTATTTCTTTGAATTCCTGGTCGTGCGATATTTTGACATCAATTATAAACTTTTATCTTTTATTCTCTCACAGATTGTGAGGACACGGGCTACACTAGAGGACCAGACACCCGCACCCCCTGTTGCCGCCATCAGAGGCCGGGGCCCGGGTAGAGGTAGAGGACGCGCATGTGGTGCAGCCAAAGCACCTGTGCGAGCTACCGCCGAGGTACCACGAGCAGATTTAGCCGGAGCCTAGGCACCTGGCACACCTTCCACTGCTACTGCTACTCCAGCACTCCAGGATACTCTGGCTCAGTTCATGAGCATGTACACCACCTTGGCTTAGGCCAGGTTACTTCCCCTTATTGCAGCCACATCCCAGGCTGCGGGAGGAGCACAGACTCCCGCCGTCTGTACTCCCGAGCAGCGAGTGCAGGTTGAGCAGGCTCTGGAGATTATTCTAGCACCGCCTGCACCGCCAGTACAGCCCGGGGATGGGTCAGCTGCTTCAGAGGACAAGCAGCGTAGACTAGAGAGGTTCAAGAAATATGATCCCCTAGTTTTCAGTAGCTTAGCATCAGATGATGCCTTGGGATTTTTGGAGGAGTGCCATCGTATCCTTCGCACTATGGGCATAGTGGAGTCTAACAGGGTTTCTTTCACCGCCTTTCAGCTTCAGGGAGCCGCCTATGATTGGTGGCGTACTTATGAGTTAGACAGTCCAATCGAGGCTACTTCACTGACTTGGACCCAATTCTCAGACATGTTTATGAGATAGTTTGTTCCCCAGAGCCTTAGGTATTCATGGAACGCAGAGTTTGAGCACTTGCGCTGGGGTGCTATGACAGTTTCAGAGTATGCCATCCGTTATACCAAGTTGTCCAGGCATGCACCAGCCTTGGTTGCGACAGTTCGGGAGAGAGTTCAGAGGTTTATCGAGGTTCTTATTTTGCCCATCCGGTCTAGCATAGCTCGAGAGCTGGAGATGGATATTCATTACCAACAGGTAGTGAGCATTGCTAGGAGGATTGAGGGTATGCTCGCCAGAGAGAGGGGGGAGAGGAAGGCCAATAGGTCTCGAGAGTTGGGTCACTATTCTGGTGTCCGTACCCCATCAGCAGGTCATTATGGTAGTGGTTATTCTGGCCGCCCTATATATTCAGCTTTACCAGCAGCCGACAGTACTCCAGCTCCGCCTGCACCTCAGGAGCCTTATTATGCGCCTCTAGTTTCTAGCATGCCTCTTGTGCGGGGTACCTCCAAATGTTAGCCCAGCAGGCCTAGCCCCAGCCAGTCATAGCCACCGCGTCCTCCAAGAGCTTGTTTTGAGTGTGCCGATACACATCATATGGTTAGGGACTATCCCAGACTGGGTATGGGTGCATCTTCACAGACTGCTCAGCCACAGTGGGCTCCTCAGAGTTCTCAGGCAAAGATCACAGCTCCAGTTACTGCCCCACCTACCCAGCCAGCCAGTGGCGGAGGCCGGGGAGATAGAGGTCGCCCTCGCGAGAGGGTTCGGGCCAGATATTATTGTATTCCTGCTCGCACTGAGGTTATTGCCTCCGATTCTGTCATCACAAGTATTATACTGGTTTGTCACAGAGAGGCATCAGTTCCATTCAATCTAGGCTCTACTTATTCTTATGTGTCTTCTTATTTTGCTTCGCATTTGGGTGTGCTTCGGGATTCTTTGAGTGCCCCCGTTTATGTTTCTACTCCTGTGGGAGATTCTCTTGTTGTGGACCATGTTTACCGATCATGTTTGGTTACTACTCGTGGTTTTGAGACCAGAACGGATCTATTGTTACTCAGTATGGTTGACTTTGATATTATTCTGGGCATGGACTGGTTGTCACCCCATCATGATATTCTTGATTGTCACGCCAAGATCGTAACGCTGGCTATGTCAGGTGTTTCACGTATTGAGTGGAGTGGTACTTTAAATCATACTCCTAGTAGAGTTATATCTTTCCTTAAAGCTCAACGTATGGTTGAGAAGGGGTGCGCCACGTATTTAGCTTATGTGAGAGATGTCAGTGTTGATACCCCTTCTGTTGATTCAGTTCCAGTGGTACGGGATTCCCCGATGTGTTTCCAGCTGATCTTTTGGGCATGCCGCCCGATAGAGACATCGATTTTGGAATTGATCTGTTGCTGGGCACTCAGCCTATTTCCATTCCTCCGTATCGCATGGCTCCTCCTGAGTTGAAGGATCAATTGCAGGAATTGCTTGGTAAGGGTTTTATTCGGCCCAGTGTCTCACCATGGGGTGCTCCTATCTTGTTTATGAAGAAGAAGGATGGTTCTATGCGTATATGCATTTATTATCGTCAGTTGAACAAGGTTATGGTGAAGAACCGTTATCATTTGCCTCGTATTGATGATTTGTTTAACCAGCTTCAGGGCGCATAGGTGTTTTCCAAGATTGATTTGCGCTCAGGTTACCATCAGTTGAAGATTCGGGAGCCAGATATCCAGAAGATTGCCTTCAGGACTCGGTATGGTACGAGTTCCTTGTTATGTCATTTGGGCTGACAAATGCCCCAACAGGTTTTATGCATTTGATGCACAGTATATTCAGGCCATATCTTGACTCATTCATTATTATTTTTATTGATGACATTCTGGTGTATTCCCGGAGTCGGGAATCATGAGAAGCACTTGAGGATAGTTCTTCAGACCCTGAGAGAGAAGAAATTATATGAAAAGTTCTCAAAATGTGAGTTCTGGCCGAGTTCCATGGCATTCCTAGGCCACGTGGTATCGAGTGAGGGCATTCGGATGGATCTGAAGAAGGTGGAGGTCGTGCAGAGTTGGCCCAGGCCCTCCTCAGCTATAGAGATTTGCAGTTTCCTTGGCTTGGCGGGTTATTACCGTCGCTTTGTGGAAGGGTTTTCATCGATTGTAGCCTCTATGACTAGATTGACCCAATAGGTTGCCCCATTTCAGTGGACAGAGGAGTGTGAGGCGAGCTTCCAAAAGCTCAAGAAAGCTTTGACTTCAGCCCATATCTTGATGCTGCCTACCGGTTCAGGGTATTATACAGTTTATTGTGATGCCTCATGGGTTGGACATGGAGTGGTGTTGATGTAGGACAGTAGGGTGATTGCCTACGCGTCGAGACAGTTGAAGGTACATGAAAAGAACTACCCTGTCCACGACCTTGAGTTAGCTGCCATTGTTCATGCCTTGAAGATCTGGCGTCATTATTTGAACGGGGTGCCTTGTGAGATCTATACTGACCATCAGAGTTTGCAGCACTGGCTTAAGCAGAAGGACCTGAATATGCATCAGAGGAGGTGATTAGAGTTGTTAAAGGATTATAATATTACTATTCTTTATCACCCGGGCAAGGCCAATGTGGTAGCCAATGCCTTGAGTCACAAGGCGGAGAGTTTGGGGAGTTTGGCATATTTATCGGCCTTAGAGAGACCCATGGCAATGGATGTTCAGGCCTTAGCCAGCCGGTTCATGAGATTGGACTTTTCGAAGCCCAGTCGGGTTCTAGCCTGTGTGGTTTCTCGGTCTTTCATATTTGATCGTATCAGGGAGCGGCAATATAATGACCTTTATTTGCTTTTCGTTCAGGACAGGGTCCGGTGTAGGGATGCCAGAGATGTGACCATTGGGGATGATGGAGTATTGAGGATGCAGGGCCGGATTTGTGTGCCCAATGTTGATGGTCTTTGAGAGTTGATTCTAGCAGAGGCCCATAGTTTGCGGTATTCCATCCATCCGGGTGCCGCGAAGATGTATCAGGACTTGAGGCAGCACTATTGGTGGAGGCGGATGAAGAAGGATATAGTTGTTGATTACGTGTCAAGATGCCTCAACTGCCAGCAGGTGAAGTATGAGCACCAGCGTCCGGGTGGGTTACTTCAGCAGATAGAGATTTTGGAGTGGAAGTGGGAATGTATCACCATGGATTTTGTATCGGGATTTCCTCGGACCTTGAAGAAGTTTGAGTACATTTGGTTCATTGTGGATCGGCCGACCAAGTCTGCTCATTTCATTCCTGTGTATACCACTTATTCATCGGAGCGATTGGCAGAGATTTATATCAGGGAAATCGTCCATTTGCATGGTATTCCAGTTTCTATCATCTCAAACAGAGGTACTCAGTTTATATCGCGGTTTTGGAGAGCCGTGCAGTAGGATTTAGGCACTCGGGTGGAGTTGAGCATGGCATTTTACCCCAGACGGACGGACGGTTCGAGCGCACTATTCAGATTCTGGAGGATGTGCTTCGTGCGTACGTGATTGAGTTTGGAGGGCCATGGGATCATTTCCTGCCATTGGCGGAGTTTGCTTATAATAACAGTTATCAGTCCAGCATTCAGATGGCAGCGTATGAGGCTTTATATGGTAGAAGGTGTAGATCTCCGGTGGGTTGGTTTGAGGCGGATGGGGCTAGGCTATTGGGCACAGAGATTGTCCAGGATGCAATGGAGAAGTTTAAGGTGATTCAGGATAGACTCCGTGTAGCCCAGTCCAGACAGAAGAGTTACGCGGACAAGAAGGTTCGTGATATTTCATATACAGTTGGTGAGCGGGTTCTGCTTTGAGTGTCACCTATGAAAGGCGTCATGAGGTTTGGAAAGAAAGGAAAGCTGAGTCCGAGGTTTATTGGCCCTTTTGAGATCTTGAGGTGAGTTGGGGAGGTTGCTTATGAGCTTGCCTTACCTCCCAGCTTGTCCGGAGTTCACCCGATTTTCATGTTTCGATGCTCTGGAGGTATAATGTGGATCCGTCACACGTGTTGGATTTCAGTTCAGTCCAGTTAGACAAGGATCTATCCTATGTTGAGGAGCCAGTGGCTATTTTGGACAGGCAGATCAGAAAGTTGAGGTCAAAGAATATTGCTTCAGTGAAGACCCAGTGGAGGGGTCAGCCGGCCTAGGAGGCGACTTGGGAGGCCGAGCAGGATATGCGCAGCCAGTACCCTCATCTTTTTACTACTTCAGGTATGTTCTCTATGCTCGTTCGAGGACGAACGAATGTTTAAGTGTAGGAGGATGTAACGATCTGGCTGGTCGTTTTTGGAATTTATGCCCTAATCCCCCATTAACTGTTTCCCCTAAGTTCATTTCTGCTATTTTGGTTTTCCGGGATGTTCGGTGTTAGGATTCGGAGTGTTTTGGGACACTTAGTCCCTAAATGAGAGCTTAAGAGTTGAAAAATGGTCCGTAATTAGAATAGTGTGAAGACGACCTTGGAATGGAAATCTGATGGTTTCGTTAGCTCTGTTGGGCAATTATTGGGTAGGGAGCATGTTCGGAATGTATTTTGGAGATTCGTAGCTCATTTAGGCTTGAAATGCGGAAGTTTGAATTTTTGAAGTTTTCGGTCCGATAGTGAGTTTTTGATTCGAGGGTTGGAATGAAATTCCAGAAGTTGTAGTAGATCCATCATGTCATATGGGATGTGTGTGCAAAATTTCAGGTCAATCAGACGTGTTTTGGTTAGGTTTTTGATCGAAAGTGTGTTTTGTTGGAATTTGAAGGTCTTAAGCTTGAATCATTGATTAATTCGTGTTTCCGATGTTGTTTTAGGTAGTTTAAGGATTGGAACAAGTTTTAATGATGTTATGGAATATGTCTGTAGGTTTGGTTGAGGTCTCGGGGGCCTCGGGTGTGTTTCGGATGCCCAACGAGGCATTTTAGTGTTTGAAAAATTGCAGAAAACTCTCAGCAGTTGCAGGTCCAGATTTTACTTCGCGTTCACGAAGAAACTATCGCGTTCGCGTAGCTTTTGTCTTCTTCCTCTTCGCATTCGCGTCCTCCTCCACGTGTTCACGTAGCGTAATTCCGTAGGAGGGCAATGTTTCTTCATTGCGTTCGTGATTAGCGCTTCGCGAGAAGCTTCACACATTCCTTAAGCGTATTCGTTTCACGTCTATCGCGTTCGCATAGTTCACTGAACCAGGCCTTCACACTCGTATCCGTTCCTTCGTGATTGCGAAAGGCATTTTTGGGCCCTTATATTTTCATCCTTCACGAACACATGCTTCCTATTCGCGATGCTTTAATTACCTGAACAGTTGTAAACATTTCAAATGAGGGTTTTATCTATTTTTAACAAAACTCAAGCTAGAGAGCTCGGATCTGGGAGAAATTTCGAGGGGTTTTCAAAAGCAACGATTGGGTAACAATTCGCTACTCTTTTATGCTTAATACATACTAATCTAATCACGATTTCATCTTTAAATTTCGGATTTTTGAATGAAAATTGGGTAAAAGTTTATAGACCAAACTATTGGGTTTTGAGGGGGCATTTGACCTCCGATTTAGGAGATTTTTATATGGTTAGACTTGTGAAGTACGAGGGTTCTGAAAACATGAAAATTATTCAATTCCAAGACGTTGGTTGGAGGGGCATTTTGGTCATTTTACCTATTTTCGTGCCCTAGCTTTAAACTTAATAGTGGAATCAGTTGTTTGTAATATTATTTATGATGTGCAATTGAATTGAATAGATTTGGGCCATTTAGAGTCAGATACGCATGGCAAAGGCGTGGTTCCTATTGATATTGAGCCGGTTCGAAGTAAGTGGCTTGTCTAACCTTGTGTGGGGGACCTTTCCCCTTAGGATTTTTACTTTATATTTGAGTGACTTGTGTGTGAGGTGACACGTACTTGAGCCAGTTGATGAAATCACGGTTTTTACTTAAGCTATGGAAACTTAGTTCTTATCCATATTTGCCTGGTTCTATTTCGAGTTATGACTTATGCTTAGATTAGGAAAAGCATGTTTAGCTGATTTGACTGCCTACTTGCTTAAATTATTTTGACTGCACTACGTGAAGCATGCTAGGCTAGTTCTATCTGTGTTTGTCTTTCGTACCTTATTCCTTGGTTTGTTTCTGGCTGTGATTGCGCATTTACATAGGGACTACGGATGTGGGATTCCGATAGCTCCCCCTTGTTTGTTTACTTTGGGACTATGGGTTCAATTCCCGGGAGATCCCCCTGCACTTTTACTTTGGGACTATGGGAAGGTATCCCGGAAGATCCCCCTGCACTTTTTTACTTTGGGACTATAGGACGGTATCCCGGGAGATCCTTTTGTATTGGTACGTGAGTTGGACTACGGGACGGTATCCCAAGAGATCCACTGGACAGTTGAGGAAAGGGCTACAGGACGGTATCCTGGGAGACCCTCATTGGTATCTTTGACATTGAGTTGTGTTTACTCTGTGTTTTACTCTATCTTTGTAGTTATTATTGCCTCGTTGACTTGCCTTATTACATTGTCGTATTTATTATTTCTGTCAGATTTCCACACTGTTAATTATTGCTATTGTTATATTTTTGCCTCAGTAGGGCCATGACCTTCCTCGTCACTACCCAACCGAGTTTAGGCTTGGCACTTACTGGGTACCATTGTGGTGTACTCATGCCCTTCATGCACATGTTTTTCATGTGCAGATCATCCAGGTACCTCTACTCAGGCGCAATATCAGTGAGGCAGGAGGATTTCGGAGACTTTGAGGTAGATCTGCTGCGTCCGCAGACCGACGAGTCTCCCTCTTACTCTATCTTGGTACTTAGTTTTCTCTCTTTCGGTTGTTAGATATTCTGGAGTTTTGGAGCCATACTATATACTTTTGTAGCCTGTGTTGCCCGTGAGTTTCCGGTATTTTGGAAATTGTTTTAGATTTGTGTTATCCAGTTGTGCATGCCGAGCGGCATTCAGTACAATTTCCTTTAGATATTTAATTTGATTCTCTCTATTTTTCCGCAATTATTATGTTTCTGCGACAATAGGCTTACCTAGTCATGGGGACCAGGTGCCGTCATGACATGTTCACGGTTGGTGAACTACGGTCGTGACACTGCATGACCTGGAGCCTGAGTAGTAGGGGTCTGGGCTCCCCCTCCTGCCTGTGAAGCAGCTGGGTCTGCTAGAAATAAACCAGCCTGAGTCATAGTGTCCATCAACCGTAGCATGCGGTCCATGACCTCCTGGAATCCCGACGCAGTCATGAAATCCCCTAGAGTAGGCACAACTGCAGGATATTCTGGTGGTGCATCTGGAATAGCTTTAGGATTCTCGCATCCCCTACCACGGGCCGGTGCCCTCCCCCTACCTCTACCTCGACCTCTAGCAATAGAGGGAGCAGCTCCTCCCGGGTCCGGAACGTCAGCGGTACGAGTGCTCACCATCTGTGAGAGAATAGAAGAGGAAAATTTAGTACACTGACCACTGCACGATAGAAATGAATAAAGAGTAGTTTTTCCTAATACCCTATAGCCTCCCAAAGATAAATACAGACGTCTCCGTACCGATCTACAAGACTCTATCAGGTTTGCCCATAGCTTTGTGAGACCTACGTGAACCTAGTGCTCTGATATCATGTTATCATGATCCATTTTTCGTAATAGGTCATGATGGTGCCCGGCACCATTGTCAGGCCAGCCAATGCGAAAATGTGATTTAATTCTCATTTTACTTTAACCAAAGACAATTGTAATAAGTTTTCAAAGTAAAGATAAGACCAGTAAAGATCATAATGTGTCAAAATGACATTACAACCCAAAAATAAATGTTTACTACTGTGTGTGCCAGAACCTGGTGTCACAAGTTACGGGCGACTAGTAGAATATAAACATAAGAATAATATACTACCCTACTGTCTGAATCAGGATAGACAGAAACAATTACAGAGAAAGACTTCTTTCGCTACGGATCGGCATGAATGAGAAGTATCTCACCGTAGAAGTCCCAGATGTGCTCACTGATACGCACCAAAATGATGTCCAGATCCACCTGCCTCAAACCCTGTACATTTAAGTACAGAAGCGTAGCATGAGTACGTAAACAATGTGTACCTAGTAAGTATTCCGTCTAATCTCGAAGAAGTAGAGACGAGAAATTGACTCGATACTTACTAAGGTCAAATTTTATATATATATATATATATATATATATATATATATATATATATATATA